>FR989990.1:3015000-3302500 GCA_905404265.1 Fabriciana adippe
ACGTGGTGGCCCTGTAATTGACGTTTAAAGCGTTGATATCCTTCCGCCGGATGGAAAGCTTTATTGTTTTATCTTTTTGACGTTTTTATTGATCCTATTTTTGTGACGCGCTTATATTGAGTGTTTATTTCACACGGATTGAAGTTTATTGGTCCTGCCGCGGACGGCCTTTGCCTTTCATTACGTCGTTATGAAAATTTTCTACATTTGTGAAATAACCGAGTGTACAATTATTGTATTAGAAAGAATGTGAAAGAAAAGTGAATTATTACCTAATCCCCGTAAGATGGCAACAACGTTGCGAAATTTGCTCCCCCAAGTCAACGGGAAAGTTAAAGAAACTTAGTCTTTCGCCACAAGCCACTCACAACTTTTTATAACTTGCTCTAACATTTGGGACGTGAAGAGTGAAGTATCATCGTCCCATAAACTACTAAAAATATCAAGAAAAGTGAACAACCATTTTGAATACCGCCGATTTAAAGTTTCGCCTCTAGATCTCGTTACATTTGTTTTCTTAATGGCACCAGCATATTATAATGATACTATAAAACGGTCATAATAAAAATTTACGTCCCGGAATAAAAAAAAAACATCGTTAAATATAGGCGCCCTTAACTACCTATACATTAATTAAATTGTCGACGGAATGACATCGAGTAGCGCCCAATAAAAATAGCTCAAAACTTTGTCGTTTTTTAAATTCACTTACAGTAGGCTTAATTATTTTGTTGTACGATTCGGACACGGACAGGTTTTAAATAATTAACGTAGATGTCAATGTAACTATATTTATTTCTTATTTAATTTTTTAATATTGAATAAGCTATTAATTTATGCGTTACTCTCCACAGATTAACATGTTATCGTGAATGCTTAATAATGGACGCTTTATTGTTTCCGTAGCGTGGTATGTTGTGACATATGGTATCCGAGTATTGGCAAATTAATGATATTCATTAACCAATGCATTACTACACGTAACGCACTACTGGTAGAGGAATAGTCTTTATTTTAAACGATCGTCAGTTTTGGTTTAGATGATATCCATCTGTTGATTCGTAGAAGTCCGTGTCGCGGTGGAGGCTATTTTTACTTTTACGGGTTTGTTCCCTTTTACCGCCCCTCCGCCCTTCAACCCTGCTTACAATGTGACGGGCCTCACGTAGACGATATTGAATTGTTGATTGCGTCTCGTAAACTATATCTCGTATTTTGCCGAAATGGCTATACTTGCAATATTAGAAATATTGTTATCATGACTGTTAAGAGTTATTCATATATAAAATGTTTTAGTTAATTGTATATTTTATATCTATTATTTGTCATTGTATTGATATTAAAGCTAATATAAAATGAAATTATAAATTCGTGCACGAGTATGATTAGGTATTTTATTAATTTTGCTTCTTGTGATCCCTCAGAATTCTTGTCATTATAAAGTTGGTTAGCTTTACACGTGTCCCTTTTTGTAGGACAGGCAAGTTGAATAATTCAACACACCACGAACCTCTACGTAATCATAATATGTTCTGACATATCGTAATATAGTGTAGATATATGCTGGAGATAAAATTAAATATTAAAACTTTATGTATAAAACTACTTTAAGTTTATTTTTTAAGTACAATATGTATATAATTTTGGCGTTCCTTGTTTAATTTTATCTTAACTTTGTTATATACAACTGTGCCAATCTGTATATTATAATTTTATTACGTGAATAATAAAATTATTTTACATTTTTAGGTATAATCTATAGTAAAATATAATTACTACAGTGTAATAATAGGTATATGTATATCATGATATTTGTTAAGCAAAATTATTAAATTACTGAATGACCACAGTGTTTTAATTTCACAAATCGATATTTCGAGTGCTCTTAATAAGGACAATCTATTTGAACCCTACATTTGCTACAGCACTAACAAAAAGCCCCCCACGTAATGCAGCGAGGCCGCGGCGTTGTGCGGTGTAATCGTAATGGACAATTATTTCGGCAGTCGCTCTCACGCGTGGCTCGTGCTCGTGCGTGCCCGCTATTATTACAAGATGCGTGTGTCAGTCATGTGGTCCGCTCGTAAGTTACGGGCGGATGACTTATCACTTGGTTTAAACAGCATGTAGCTACTTTAATTCAGTCACGTTTTATTACTTAAACCGATATATTTATTTAATTGAAAGTAATTAAAACGTGTAATATTTAAAATACCCACGTTTTCATTTATATTTAACTAATATTGTTTTTTAATGGAAACCCTTATTAATCATGAATTTAATCAAATTATGGCATAATAAACATAAGGATGATGGTATATTTTACTAATATCGTACGCTTCCGCTATATCTCTGTCCTTGTGCCGCACTCCCAGGTCGATAAGGCCATGTGTGCAGCCTCCGCGGGAGTCCGCCCCCCTCGCCGACTATTTTCATTTATCACTCACATTGAGACGCTTAACCTTATTGTGCGGATAGTGGCATATATACCATTTTGCTCAAATATGCATAGAAAACTCAAATCATGGATTACTATTATCTAGTAATGATATGAAAAAGGTTATGATATTACATTGCATACATTATGTAAGACAGCAGTATGGTATATTGAACTCTTTATTTCATAAATTATTACCGCTTTATCCAGATTTACATAGTAATGTTCTATTTCCATAGTAATATTCATATCTATGTACAAAAAAATGTACCTAATCTGATTTATCAGTTAATTGTGTCTATGATAGTAATCGTAAGATCTTTAATAAACCTGGTCTTGAAAAAAGCCTCTCGAGTTATCAAATTCAAACTTGTTTTAGGATTTAAATATTATCGTGGGAATTAATTAACTTTAATTATACTACTTACGCAATAATTAAAAATAATTTATTCAACTTTATTTTGATATTAACTTGTTTTTCATATGATACCTACATGAAATCATAGCAAGTCACTGGAGTTTTCATCATTTATTGAGTTTTATTATATTTTTCTCTGTATTATAACACCCAATTCTGTGGATATGATCAAGGCTATACCTACTACCAATATTTGACATCGTTTTTAGGTAGTGAATCTCTACCTAATATATATCGTAGAACACAAGTAGTTTATTGATCGCGAGAGCGAGTAAATCTAATAAGTTTTTTGTTGGACGCGAAACGAATGAGGTAAAACGTGTTTGAAATAGACAGGGGATTAAGTATCCCCTCGCGATCACACGAGGGGAGTAAAAGTAGTGCAGCTATAAGATGGTTATACGTCAGTGCGTGCTCCAGGCATAGTACTGCGGATCAATTTCACAAAGATCGATTTCTTTTGTGGAGAAAAATGTAGTTCTCGTAGGAGGCTAGCAAACATTGACGGCAAACACTCAGGTAGGAACAGCTGGGTAGCATTGTGTGCCCATGCCCGGCAGAGCGGCAACGTCGCACTGCACCCATGACGTTATATTAAGCTGTAAGTAGCGACGAACTTGTTGGTTTAGGACAAACTAATATCACTGCACCGATTTTAAGACGGCTCGCCTTGCATTACCTGGAATATCCTCAGAATCTGTTAAATAAACTTAATATAATAATAATAAGAGTTTCTGAGCATAAGAAACGGTACATTAAACACTATAATCTCAAAATTAACTTTTGATCTATGTCGCATGGCGCCTACTTACCAAATGATCGACTGCATTGAAAATCGTCATGATAGAAAAGAAGAGAACACTAATCAATATAACGCTGACACAGGGGGTTGTTTTAATTGCTTTTAATAACTTCTCTATACCGCGTCAGTAAACGCGACGAGCGGTTGTTTACACCAACAAAGGTACAATGAGGGCTTTCAGCGAATTCGTGGTATGCGCAACAATAACAGATGAGCTAGAATAGCGCGTGATGCGATTACGCCTTTGTACGGCGCATCGGGCTTCGGGGAAATGGAAAATGTAATGAACTGAAACTGATGATATTAATTAGTGCATTATACAGCAAATCAAAAACAATGGGATGTTCTGATTTTGCCATTCGATCATCATTCGTAATCTGTGAGTTTTTGTACTATTAATCAACAAGAAATTATCCATGCCATACAACATTAACTGTTGTTATATGTACATACGTACTAATGGTATATGATTCTGGTTACTGCAAGAACAAATCACTTGCATGGTTATCGTCATTATAAGGATATAATATGTATTATTATAGCTATGATTCATCTTCAATGAATACAAGTAAAATTATTGAATTCCTAATAATGATATTGTTGGTATGGTAGAATAATTCAGTAGAGCCTGTATTTTTTTTTAAATTATAGAATGTGATAGGATAGAAGCAAAAAAAATCGACATTTGATATTTTTGCAGGTGCGTCACCACCTGGGTAGCTAGATAAGAACATTGAATATTGTAGTACTGTACAATGCCTCTAAATAGAAAGCGTTTTCTAAAGAAGGTTGTATAGAAAAAATAATGGATCCGGTGACGAGTAGCTTGCAAAATATTATCGTACACTTTAATTATAATGAAATATTCACGTTGAAGCCTTAAGTCTAAAGTCAATTCGTAGTTTTAGATTGTCAACATTATAAGTTACTTATCAGAAACAAGTTTAGTTAACTAGCTATTTCTATGAAGAATAAATGGTATTGATTCGTATCATTAGTATACACATTATATTATCAACCGATATAACGCGGGCGTTTTTATCTTTGCATAAATCCAACTCCGTGAGGGCTTAGATATCGATCTTTATTTATTGATTAGTTGATGATAACAACCGATTATTTTTAATATTATCTGTTGCTTTCCGGAAATATTACAAAAACTACTTTCTTTTATTGACTTGATTAGTAATGGAAATCTATAAATAATACGTTTTCATATATATCTACTCGTAATTAGATACACAAGAATACAATCTTTGTTTCATACATCATAACTGATTAATCTTGTGGCGATACTCATCATTGTACTCTAAAAATTATCATAGAAAACATCTAAGTCTATTACTAGTTATCATATATTAGTAGATCATTAATATCGATATAAAAAATTGTAGTAAATCGTATATATATAAGCGTTTATTAAACAAGTGTGTTTTGTCCGCAGGTACGTACCTATTGGATGCACGCTGGCGAGCCCCGTGAGAACGCTAGGGTTAGGTTAACCCGTTCCGTGTTACTAGATGCCAGTAATTCTAGTGTTGCTAGCGCAGAGTTACATTATCAACTAACGGGAATCGAACTGCGGACTGCCTTCAAAAAGATGCAAATATTCTTGATGTATTGAAGGAATTTTTTCCTATAATTTATACATAAAAATTTTGAACTATAAAAATAGAAAACAATGTACTTAATTTTCTCGTTGGTCATGGGCTAATTAAAAATTGGTCAAGCGCGATTCGGTTACGCTTGAAAAGGGGTTTCGCATTTTATCAAGTTTTAAAGCTATTTAAAAACTTTCGTGTTTCGTTTTATTACGTTCTGTAGTAGGTATAAGTGATACACTTAACTGTATACCTATTTGATTTAGAATTCTTGGCGAAATTTTTTCAGAGGTTGAGGCGGAATAATCAAGATAGTAGATTTGGAGAAAGTAGAATAACTAACAGACAAATACAAAGAGCGACAATTGACAAATAAATCTGGGGAACTCATTATGTAAGGGTTTCGATTTTTATTTTTATTTTTGTGATACAGCTGTTTCTTGCTTTGCCTTTATATAAATGATAGAGGCTAAATTATGAAACACTCTTCAGGAAGATTATGTATAATAAAATACTATACTTGTATGTAGCTGTAAAATATCATTTGTTACAAAATATTACAAGGGACGTCAAACATTCAAAAATGTATGTTGATTGAAACTAAATATGATGGATACTTGACAAAGCAGTAACAACCTATGTACCGTACTTAAATCCATACCTCATATTATTAGAGGTGCGGGCTGTATGGTATATAATTATCTATAGGTACATATAATAAAATTGTAACTAAGCCGAATCTGTACATTAAATATTGCTTGGAAAATCTTATTAAAATAGGCATTATTGTCGATACAGAGGCCGAATCTATAATTTTTAGAAGTTTTGTCTGTCTGTCTGTCTGGTACCGCATCACGGAAAAAACCACTGGAGGGATTTTGATGAAATTTCGTATGATGATAGCTGGTTATCCGGGTCAACATATAGGATACTTTTTACTACGGGAAAAAATCTCATCTCTGAGAAATCTATACTAAACTTTAAAACGTAAGCAGGGACGAACCCGAGCGGAGCGAGGGTGAGTCGCTAGTAATAATTATTACTAATATATAATTAAGTAATACAGTCTACTTCTACTAAACAAAAACTTTAAACTAAAAGAAAAATGACCTAAGAGTATTTTGTAAAGATTTTACAGTAGGTGACTGCATGTTTTAAAGTCGTGTAGTAAGCTGTTTCGTTTTTCGCTCTCCGAATATAGAATTATGGGCGTGCTTACTAGTGGTTACCAACGCCGCATTATCATATTAACTAGATCAACATCTGTATGACCAAATCAGTTAACCACGCGAACCGCGGGAAAGTTAAATAGCGTAACTGAGTGGAACTTGCGATGTTTTACCTCAATTTTATAGATATTTGCGCACCTCAAGGCCAGGGTTTTTTTTTGCAAAATTCTAATATCCCTATAATCAGTCCAAAATGTCTACAAAAAATCTATATATCAACGAAAAATAATACAACAAATACATTATTTGGATTTATAGTTAGTTAATCAGAATATAATTACTTGTCATTTTTCGCAAAACATTTGCAACCAATAAAATATAACATTAATTATGTTTAAAATTGAACGTTTTTTTTGCTTTATTGGTTATTCATAACTTATCATTTATGACTAACCCATACTCTTACATTATAAGCATGGGGCACTTCACGCAACACGACCGCAGAGCCGCAATTCTGAGTACATGCGGTGACTACCGGTTTACCGAGAACGTATTTTAGCAGTTATAACAAGTGGAAGTACACCGTAGTCGTACAGCGAAATGTAGTTGTTATTCTAAATCTGTACAATGATACACGTTTGGCGGAAGACGACGTGTTTATTAAAACTATTAAGCTTTCCGCCGGCAAATATATATTAGTGTTTGTACTAAAATATTTTCTTTTTAGGAAATTTGTATTTAATGTCGTTCTTTTTCATAATTGTTTAGTAGAAACAGCGGAACAAACATTTGTTTTTTTATACTGACATAAACTGATGTTCAGCCGTATAAGACTTCGTTTGTGTTGTAATACAATGTTTGTGTACTTATACGTCGACAGGCATTCCAAAGGGGGATCTTTTTATTGATCTAAATTATATTTGTCATGTTACCTTTTTATATAAAACAGTAGTTATCTGTCCATAAAATGTCGATTAGGTTATGATAATATAATTTGTTCATATTTTAGTTTTGTATTTTAATGGTTGATTAACATTTAAAAAACATGTAACGGAGACACATATTAATTTCACATCTGCTGTTTAATTCTTGAACTCAATTTTATTTAATAATATTTCTCACCTTGTATCTATTAATTCTGACATACAGTTACTCTGTGAAACATTCTTTGAACTATAAAACGCAGTTGCCTCGTATATGCATAAGAGATCAAAGGTGCACTAAACGTGCTTCCATCGGCGTTAAGTTACTCTGCATGTGACGCAGCGGACCACGCCGCAGCACTATACAGCTATAATAGCCCTTCTTTCTTTACGATAGAGGTTATTCTATAATAAACTTCAAGACGTACGTGGCGTACCGTACAAGTTAGCCTCATTTGAACTTGCTTGAAAGTTGCGTAGGTTTGGTAAAAGGTGCTTATGTACACATGCATACGTACATATACTCCAGTGTTCACGCGTATTTAAACAGCTGATAATGCCATGTAAGATCGCTGCTACATACTTCCAATATTTTCACACCAAACAAATGTAACAATGCTTCTTTACATATTACATGTTTTTAAACTCAGAAATGAGAAATTATTTAAGGCCCACAAAACTTTGTCCACGATCCTTTGTAGAGAAAGAACAACCAAAAATGAAACTAATCAAAACCCTCGGAACTAATCAACTCACGTTCCTGAATAAATTACCTGGGCTTATATAAAGTTGCGCGTTCTAGTACTTCGAAAACTTTGACATTACTTAGTACTTTTTCTTACTGGTCGTTTTATATAATTACATAGAAGCTTTTACATAATATAAGAGTTCGTATGATTATAGGTTTGGAGTTATAAATGTGGTGATAATATTGTTTATGTCATAATCAAGCCTTCGTCACTTTTATTTTATGTTCGCTTATAACTAATTAGCAATCTTCGAAGATTTAAATTCCAACGTCGTTCTATCGCTCGGCTCAAGTAAATTGCCTATCTGCCCACTTCACCCGTTGTAATGGATTTGTCAACAAGTAACTCAATACGCTGAATTGAATTACTGAGACCCACTGCGTTTGCACATTTTAAATATGTATTTTATAATTGGATATCCCACGTGAAGGGTGCGTGGGGAATAATGGAACGCTGCCACGATCAACTTCGCTTTGTTTCGAAATCGTTACGCGATTGCGGCTTTTAAACATTAAAAGTGTTTTTTTTCTAGTTGTACCTTATTTAACTATGATTGTAGAGCATGATCGAAAAATCTTCTTACGGTCGAACTATAGAAGTCTAGTATAGTACAGCCGTAGCTTAAAAATAGGGCAATGCATGAGAGTATGTTTCCGGCACAACCCGCATCTTTGTCGGGGCCGCCTCTGTTATCTTCTTTGTATATATACAAGTTCATAATTACACAGTTAGTGGTTTGGTTGAAGTTTCATTATACCGTTAGACTTTGTCAATAACTAAAAAGAACTGAAAGGCGCTTCGTTACCAGTAATCTCTATAACTTTATCTTATTCACTGATTATAAGTACATCATAAATAATAAGCACCTATAATCTACATGTATAGACAACGACAAATTTTTCATCGAAATAAAAGATTTAAATCCAAATAATATATCTCTACTCTAGCATGAATTGCAAAAACTCTTTGTTGGTAAAATGAAAATTGCCTTTCTGCCCAAGGGGTTACTGTTCTACGTAGTGAGAATATTCAAATTCCACCTACGATCGTCCCTAAATCCGTTTATCGTCGGCGCAGAAGAAAAGGCTTTGGGAACTTTTTTGCACGTTTTTTGTCGCCCTTTCCTCGTGTTAATGCCTGTTGCAAGATTTATCACTTCGGCCTTAGCTCGCCCGATCCAGTCTAACTCGTTGCCACTAATTAATTTAAACGTGTTTTGTAAGTACACTGTGAAGTATAATTGTAATATATGTAATACATTATTGCAGTACATGGCAAAGGGAGTAATTGGAAATGCGAATGTTTATCTTTTTATACTGTATTTTAGTTTTTATAGATTTATATTATTTCTTACAAGCACTCTATTTACATAGCGATAAATAAACACAAATAGAAGAAGAAGAATAATTATTCAAACAAACGACAATGACATTAAATAGTCTAGCGAAACTAGCAAGTAAAAATGTTAGTTATTCTCGAATCCGGGTCAAACAGAGTTGCTACGCACGCAGCTCGACGCAGCGTCGCGTCGCGCCTGTGCGTGTCCGCGGACCAGTTGTACAATGTGCATAGTTATGTACTATTATACAATCTCTGTAGCGTGACCGCACATCTTATTTTGTCGCTAGATTACTTTAGACATGAACAAAATAGACGGTTAAGTAGAAAACATTTATATATGAATTATGATGTATTAGTGATATTATTTAATTTAATAGGATCATTTAATTGGTGTGTGTAGCTACGACGGCCGTAATGACTAACTATCGAAAGTATAATGATGCTTTAACATAATGGAATAGCTCTATAAAAGCAAAAATAGATAACGAATAGTTTCGCATAGTGACCGATTGATTGGTAAATTGTCGCCGTCGCGCTGTCGTCGCGCGTCTTCCTCCCGTTGCTCTCTTGAATGCCCCTAATTTGCTAGACCCACTCGGACTTTATAGGATGTTATCCTTTATGAACGCTATATTAGTTGAAATCATTTATCAAACAATATATCTAATTTACGATTTATATATTTTTTTTTCTACTCTTTATTTTAATACTGTTTTTTGTGTTTTCACTTTTTCCGATACGAGTTACTGGTTATTTTTAACAGCGCTATGTTAATTAGATGTGAAAATTGAGTTGCGTTCGCTGCTAGACTACATCCATAGTTAGGCATGACGGCGTTATTAACATATCAGTAGTGGGTGGGCAAACATGAAATACATAAATTATATATTATTTACTAACCTTATAATATAAAGAAAGTATTAATAGAATAACTTGTTATGCCTTATTTGTTTCACTCTCTTAGCTTCATGGTATCTTGAGTACATAGAAGTTGTAAAATATGCAACGATCCATATGGAAAGTGCGAAATAAGCTCCTGAAGCCATCAATATTTCAGAGAAATGACATTCTAATCGCTATACAGTCCCTAGTCCATAAATATTCTAAAAGGAGCGTAGAAAGAGATATTCCATGGGATATAAAATCGAGTAAACGTTTATAGGTCAGAGCGAGCGAGAGGTGAGGCATCAGTAGCTTAGTGCCGCCTTTCGTCGCGAAGCCCCTCTTGATTTTGAAATTCAGAGATGTAACGGAAGTAAGACGCTGCGGGTGATTTTCCACCCTCTCGAACATTGCCTGACTGCCAGGAACATCAAAGTGCAAAATTTTATTATTGCATTACGAACTGACTTAGACATCATTCGACTCTCGACGACGCTAAGCTTAACCCAGACAAAACAATTTCAAAAGTAATAATTTATTCAACACATATGTACTTATTACTTATGTGAATCATATCTACATTGGTAGTAGTTAAGATCAATGATTCGATGATCGTAGGTATGCCATTTTATATGAAATCAGATTGATGAATTTGGTACATACTATATACATACATAAGTAAGGTTAATTAAACAATAACCCTAATGACATTACATTTAAAAACTTCTCCATGAAAAGTTTAATTTTGTGTAAGCAAGAGGCATCGTCCAAAAGGGCATGGAAGGACGGCGCGGGCGTCGCTCCCGTAGCTGACGGCTCGCGACGCAATATGATTGCTTATACGATAAACGTCTTTTTTACGTGTAGCGGCTCATGTAGTAAAATAGTAGATACATATATGTATTGGTTTGCAACCTGCATAACATCAGGCCTATATTTTTGTATATAGTTTGATGACAGATTTGTACCGTAACTTCTTCTTTTCCCTGACTAGGTATAACGATAGCTATAACATAAATAGAAATATGAGCAATGTTATCATTATTAATGATGGTATAGCACAAATGGATTACCACACAGAATCAGCAGTGCAGACATTGCGAATGGAGTAACACGTGTAAACAAAATAAACGACGTATGATATCTGACCGGCCAGACGTACATAGAAACACACTCAGGGACCGACCAGTCTGAGTATGATAAATGAACGAGAGTACCTACCTCACTCCGATTCCTCTCTTTCTTTCTTACGCGAGGGCTGTAGGAAATATTACAATAATGAAAAAAAATGACACAGAAACCTCTAGGGAAACGACAAAGGCCGACGCTTCGAGGTTTATTTAATGTTTAATTAATGAAATTATAGTTTATAATTTGTGGGAAAGTAATTAAAATACGATATTTTTATTTTTTATATTTAGCAACTGTCTGCCGTTCCGTCCACGTCTGTATGTCTGTAAGCTTTAAACGTATATCTCAATCAATCTCAAGCAGTTATTGATTTAGACCTTTAAAATAAAAATATGGTGTTCTTGACTCATTGAAACACAAATATGTTTCTAATATGTGTTTATTTTTTCAAAAATATTCAATGTACAACTTTGACCTCGCTACAATTTTGTACCTATGTGTAGACTTCGTCAGCGTATAGATTTCTATTTGACCTACAATCACTAAATATGAGCTAATGTTATTAATCGCTTATTCATATAAGCAAATATAAAGTTATATTTTGAAATTACTCCACAGATTAAAAAGAAACTTAATTAATTCTCAAATAAAAACTATCTAATACAAATATCCCGTTGAAATCTGTCGTGCTCAAGTGATTTTTGAACTCTTGTTCAAGAACAAAAATCCAAACAGCTGATTTGTTATCATGAGATCCAAATACATTTAATAGATAACTCCTCTTTATAATTTTTATATAGACATTTATTGCATACAAATGTTTTTGAAATAACGCTCGCAGGTATCTAGGCGTATTCATTAATAACAAATGGTTCATTAATCCAGTGCTTTGTGTGAGCTCGACCTTGATATATTACAGAGGTTAGACATTCCGTGCAAAAACCAATAACCTATATCGTTAAGGACAAACCAAGTAGAAGGTTTATAAGAATTTAGTCTACCAAAATATTTAGATGGTAATTTAATAATACATCCAACAAAAAAAATAGCTCATAAATCTCACGAATGTGCTACATAAAGATTATTAATAATGATATGTTTATTGAATAAAATATATATATTTTAAGTAATATTAATTTAACCCTATGTTTAAGTGATTTATTTTTGAAGATAAAGGACTAAGGACTAATATACATACGTAGACTTATTAAATAGTACGCATTTGTTATTTTATATTCCATTATCTAAAGATACCGGAGACAGAGTCGCCACAAAGCGACACTGTGAGTGCCGAGAATACGCAAACAGGTGTCGACTCCGAGGTTATATTTGCATATAAATAGAGTTCCTGCTTAACTGTAACACTGCCTCGTCTCTTTCTCTCATACTTTTCATTTATTACGTTAGAGAAGGGCAGGATGGTACGCCTCCTTGCACGCACTGTACGCTAGCCACTCCAGGAGATTCTATTTATGAACGGTGATGTAACATAGGCAATAGACTCGACAGATAATTGTAATTAAAAAGATTCAATTGTTTTTACTATCACTGAATTTGTTTTTGGACTGATTGTAGTAAAACTTAAGCTGCGGCTATCAATTGAATATTTTATAAACAAGTGTAGGTGAATAAATTTACTACAGCTAAAACGATTGTTTTAACAAGAATCGACGGAGAAGTTCCGTCATCGTTCGTTTCACGATTCGTTAAAAAGGAATCTCCAAGTTTATCGCGGAGTGCTAGTTTTTCTAGTGGGGAAGTTATTACAATGAGGCACAGAACCGGTCGGTGCAGGGTAGCTAGGAAGTTGTCCTGGTATCCTAGGAAGTGGTTCTTGCCGGTTGTGTATAAACATATTATATATATTTAATTTTACAGTTATTAATTAAATAAAAAAATGTAGGCAATTAAGTTTTTTTAATAAAGGAAACAGTTTTTTTTTTAAATCTAATGCTATGCTCCTGTGGTAATGATTTAAAGATAGATTTCTACAAACCGGTTTTATGTCTCTTCCGTTAGGTATTTTTTACAAATCATTTATTACATCATAAGAACGTTGTCTTAGTGCGTGACCCGTCTGCGTAGGCGCAGGTGACATGCGAACCGCTCATTTTTTAGACAAGCTACATGAGTGGTATGCAACTAGTTCTGTTATCTGAGACCCCTGTTATTTGTATTCTTCGTTTTTTCGACCGTTTTCTATTTGTTCCATCGGGCCCTTTTTTTGCTTGGTTGCAACGACCGTCTTCGAAGGTTTCGAGCGTTTTTACTCGGGTAAGGGGCTTGGGATACGGGAGGGGGTCGCGGCCCGTCCCCTCCCCTCCGGGCGGGCCGTCCTTGGCCCGAGCATTCACCTTGGCGCGCTGCGCTGCCGCACCACAGGTAACAAAGTTCCGCGAACTACGTGATTTCTATGGCTGTCCGCCGAAAGTGGATCTTGGAGTAGGCATCTCGGGATCCAGCCATTCGACGCTAATATTACCCGGAATATTGTAATGAAACACTTGAGAATATCGTAAAAGACCTCCTTCAATGCTAAAACCCTTTAACTTTTTGTCGTATCTAATATCTTCTACCCATTAGATTGAAAACATGATTCTTTGCGGACGGAAGCTGTTCAACGTGGTGGTCTTGCGTTAATTGTTTAAAATTTTGACACAATTCTCTTTAGATTTAACTTGAGATATCCTCGCGTAGAATATTGTGATAAGAATAAAAAAAGTTTACACATAGTGACACTATTTATCTTAATACAAATGTACATAATATATCGTTATTTAAACAACGCTTATCATAAAAATAATTGTAGTACTATGACAACTAACCAATACAAATTGTACTTCTTTAAATAAAGTTCTTGAAAACATGGACACGATTAGTTTTTCTTAGAACTAGATATCATAGAGCTTTTAAGTGTTTTTGCTGTAGATTAATGTTTTCGATTAAAATTATTCAGAAATTGTTATGCTGTAAGTAATTTTAGTAGCTAGGAAGCGCATTTTATTCAAAATTAATAAAGAATACGTCTGGGTCTCTTTCGATTCTACACATGTAACTTTTTATGATCGTTTGGTCTGGGTCGTTGATTTACTGCAAGTCTGTATATTTGTGGTTTACAACAGAATATTTCACTAAAGTTATAGGCCTTTTAGTACTTTCAATACCAGTCAATGCCTGTTTTAGGTTCGTTAACCTGATCTCCTGTCATATCAATCATGAAATTAACTCGAAGTTAACAATGTGCGGAATGGTCTTGAACATAAATTATCATATTGGATACAGCTCTAACTCGAGTTCACAAACATTTCATCATCGGCTATGATTTTTGAGATATATTCAGTCATCCGAAATTCTAATGTTTGACGTTCGTAATCTTATCGCATTAGAGGCCGGACATAGGAAGGGCATTAAATTTGAACGTTCGTCGTGAAGCACAGCGAACGCGCCTGAAACCGGTCGGCCGTCCGTAAATAATGGATTAGAGGTGGGGTGCGAGGGGAGGCGGGGGGTGTGGCACGCACCGGCTGCGCGCGCGGGTGCGAGGAGAGCGCGGGGTGAGGAGCGGGGAGGGAGAGGGAGGAGCGGGGGGAGCGGGGGGCCTGCGCCTCCCGTCAGCTGTTGCGCGCCCGGGACCGCGCGCGGCGCAAAGTGCCGAGTGCCGCCAATGCATCGGCGTTCATAGCGCACGCCGCCCGTCCCTTCCCCACGTACAGTTGAGTGCCATAGTGTAGTGACATCCGAGTGTACAGCGACCGTGTGATCGATAGTGTGTGTGATGGATGGTGCGAGGATGTGCAGTGCTCACCTAGCGAGGAGCTGACCGCAGCGCCGGGCGATGCGAAGTGATGTTACGACATCGACCGAGGTGATTATCCCGGAGACTTTAACACCATGCATGAACCCCGCTTTCGTGGCGATCCTTGTAACCCGCCATGAAACGGTTGCCATTGGTAAGCAACTGAACCCGATATATTTGGCGCTTTTTTGGGTGTAGCGCAAAAAATACCACGACGGGCGAAACGAAAATCTTTTTTGTGCATCGCAACAATGAATGTCGCCCTTTAGCTTAGGGGACTTATTGTGTATTAGGTGCAGACGATCCATTTTCGGTACCCCATGGTAGCTTTTTTGTAAGAAATATTACTTTTTTAACGTAACCGTGTGAACCGATGAATGAACTCAACGATAATTCCTAGTTTATTTTTTAATGAAAAGATATAAGTGGCTATTTCTTCAAACTGGGATTTTATTTTTTTATATAATTTACTATTTATGCATGCTTAGATAGCCAAATCTCTTCTTTATATGTAGTTCCTATCTTAATATCATATGTCCGCACTGTTTTTGATATTTGTTACTGAAAAATCTCACTGTGATAAGTCAATATCGAATCTACCCGCATAAGCCTATTCACTCAAAAACCAAGCTTAAAAAAATCTTTATTTTGTTCTAGCTCCCAATAGTTTAATTGAAGCAAAGTTAAATATCTATAGGCGTCAGGCATTATTAAATGTTTAACAATGGATATAGTAACTTGTAAACATCAATTAAGTCTTAACATTTTTTATGAAAAATAAAAGTGATCAAAGACTAGGGATAATAAGAATTTATTAGTCTAAAGTTCATATACCAAACTTTCGGCTTTACATAAGCTTGAAATCAAAATGTCTCTATGAGCGTAAACGTATCTACTTCCTAGTCATAAAGTAAATACGTCAATATAGTGAAGTAAATAAGTATAGTTAGCATTGTACAACATATAAAAATATGAGGCTTATTTTTTGTATTATATCGACAATAATAGGTACTAGAAGCTTACCCTCGCTTCGCTCGGGTTCGCCCCTAGATAAAAACAAATCTATCCCACGGAAAACGTACATTTTTCCGGGATAAAAAGTAGCCTATTTGTTGTTCTGGTGTATGAACTACATATATTATTGTAAAGTTTCATTAAAATGTAATGAGTAGTTTTTGTGTACTAAGCTGTATAAGTTACTATAGTTTTTTAACTATCCCACGGGAACTCTTTAATTTTCCGGGATGAAAAGTATCTAAAATGTTGACCGGTGAGATAAGGTTCCGTCATGCAAAATTTCATTTAAATCGGTCCAACAGACAAACAGAGAAACAAAAAATTTGAAATAAATCTGGATTTGTTCTATTTCTCTTCTTACATCCCCCTGACTCGGTTTTTAGAATTTTATCCATGTACAGACATTCGACCTCTACAGTTTTATTATATGTATGTATATAGATATCGACATGTTCTTCCTATAACCTATTTTTGACCCAACAAACGAAACTTTTTTTGATTAATTTATTTCATAGTGTTAATTGCTATTTCTCAAATGTTAAATGAAATTCTTGTTCAATAGTCCGCACGTTTCTATAACTTAAAGGCAGGTGCAGTTGGCACCTTGTGCTAAACCTTCCGGTTTTGTCCACATAATAATTATTTATATATGATAGTTATTCATCTACGTCTTAGATTGTATGGATGTCAAGGAATAGGATATGTTCACAAGCTAACAGCACCTAAGGAAGTCGTTGAAATTCTCAACGGTGCCTTTCATTCGTCATCGCATCCTTGCGGATATATCATGACGCATGATTGTTGTCTTTCCAATCATCGTAAATGTGAACCAAAGGTATTTGGAGTGTAACTATGACAGAAATTTCTCTCTTGCCTTGTCTTCTCGCTTAAATGCATAACTTTTATATGTTAAATTGTAGGTGTTATTATTATTGTAATGTGTAACTATCCTTGATACGCAAAGTGCATATTTTTTTATGTCTGATAAAGAAATTGCTCTAGTGCTAATTTACATGCCCTCTTAATATATGCTCGTTTTAAAAGTTATATCATTTTATCTGTAATATTTCTATATTGGGTTATTTTGAAAAGATAATTGAAGCGTCTGTTCCATGCGAGGCTTATTATCCTTTGAAGTTGAAAATAACATCGACATTACTATGGGTAAATTACTCATAGGTACGTTAAATATTATAAAATTGTATACTACGTGATTTAAGTCACATACATACATATGATTGCAACTACTTATCAAAACAACCATTAGTTTAATAACTAAAACTTGTTTCATGGCGATAATGGAAGTGTCTTTTTTATTATGTGCGCCTATTATTATTTTCTTTGATAAGGCAAGAGTAGGTATATTTGACGCATTCCTTTTCTGTCTTTTTTTTTCATCAGTTCAGTATCATAATACGTTTTTTTAATTTTTATTTGCTTTTAAGTGCACTTAAAGGTCACTTATTGTAATGTAAATGGGGCGATATTGTAATCATCAGTAATTTGGCATCAATATATTTAACATATTATTCAAAAAATCACGTATCCTTAACGTATGCATATTTTTTATTTACAAATAATCGTATAAATACAATGCAATTAGTTGTTAAATCGAGACTTATTATTTCTGGTCGACTCAAAAGTAGGGGAGACCGGGGCTGGTTGACCAAGTTTCAGCTTAAAGGTTTCTATTTCTATTTCTTTAGAGTATATTAATTTAAAAACGGGTTCAGTTCATAGAATAACTATTAAGCTTTGCAAAAAAGTTGCAAAAAGCACGTTATTCATTATGATTTAGAGTACAGGCCAGTTTTTGTAGAATAGGAAAAACTGGTCAACCTACCCCATGCTTGGGGTAGGTTGACTATTCACCTGGGGTAAGTTGACCTATGAAGTTGTAAGGACAAAATCTACGAGGAAATAGGATAAAAGACACAAAAATGTATTACTCATTTTTTTTATTGAAACCAAGACGATCTTCCGCCACATCAATTAAACACAATAAAATTCAAATTATAAGAATAAACAATCAGACATTTAAACATTAGGCAATTTGAGTACCTAAAAATAAACAAAGTTTTTTCACAAAACACAAAATACTTTCTCATTAAGTATTTAAAACAAAATGAAATAATTTCTTGCAAACTTTAACCATTTGGTAACAAATTATCATATCTAATATATATTCTAATATATATATATATATATATATATATATATATATATATATATATATATATATATTTGTGTATATGTTATAGGTATATTATTTTATTAATAAAATAAATTATTTTGAGATCATACTATCCAATTAGTCTTCTAAATCGGAGGTGCAATTTTTGCATTCATAGAACAATATGTTCCCGTTTACAAATTTTGTGTATGCCCGCAACTTGCACACAGTGCACTGAACCCATTCTTCTCCAAAAATACTGGAGCGATAAGATTCAGTGCACTCCATACAAAATGTTTCATCCACATCACTTTTCTATTACATCTTTGGATGTACTCCCTCTATTAGTCTTTCTTTTGTATGTTCGCATGGTCCTGAAACAATATCCATAATATCATGTTGCTGGTTGACCAGGTGGTCAACCAACCCCCTTATACATTAGTCTACTAGCCCCGAACCACTTTTTAACTTTTAACCACATTCCATAACCTCAAAACTGCGACGAAATCAAATAGAATAATACATAAAAGAAAGAACATGAATCAAACATTCGTTATAAACTCTTTGACAATCAATAACCATGAATAAATAGGCGTTATTACAAATAATATTACGACAAAAAAAATTACTTACGTGTGTTGTTTTTCAATATTACGTTCCTTCTCTCAAACGACGTGCGTGCGCGACGCCGCGTTCCCGGTGGCGAAGCGGGGGGAGGTGACGGTCTTTCGTGTCTCACTGGTTAGCTGAAGGCTATTGCCTCGGATGAGTTTTTGATAGTTAGTCAACCTACCCCTATAGTCAACTAGCCCCGGTCTCCCCTAAGTCATTGCATTTATATGTACATACATTAAATCTTATTATTATTTAATATGTAAATAATATTAAAAGGTCTTATCTGTGACGGAGAAAACAAAAGAAACCTAATAAACAATTCTCATTTGACCTTATTTCAAACTCAATTTTGTAACTTTAGTTATAAAATAAAGCCAAAATCGATGAACACTAACGTATTGCCTTTAATTATACAGCGTGTCTTAGTAATAATAACCTACCTAAAGCTTATATTTTCATAACTTCAAAATTTGTTACACCTAGGTACTCGATATGACAATTGCAATTAGGGAGGTAGGTAGGCTTTCAAAATATATTAACACTAGCGACTCACCTCGCTCCGCTCGGGTTCGTCCCTCGTTTTAACGTTTAGTATATTTCTCAGAGATGAGATATTTTCCCGCAGTAAAAAGTAAACTATATGTTGACCCGGATAACCAGCTATCATCATACCAAATTTCATCAAAATCTCTCTAGTGGTTTTTCTGTGATGCGGTAACAGACAGACAGACAACAAAAATTCTAAAATCCACAGATTCGGCCTCTGTATCGATAATAATGTCTATTTTAATAAGATTTTCTATAAAAAAATTAATGCACAGATTCGGCTAAGTTACAATTTTATTATACATAATACATATGTATGAATTAGAAATTGTTTAATAAAATATTATTCAAAAACCGCATTTACAATATAATTTATGTCTTTATTTAAGGAATTATTACATCTATTTATTATAGTTCCTTTTGACGGATTGTTTTATGATTACATTGTCGTATTTGTTTGTATCATTAACATTCATACATTATAATTACGAGTGTTGTATAGCGTATAGCGAACGAGTCGATTACTTCATTGTCGATTACATCATGCCACTTGTATCTATTAGACTGCTCTCACAGTGTATATATACTTTACAATAATCATCTGGAGTTCAACGATTGTCACAAGGCAACGAAAGTTTTGCACTATTTATTAAAGTTAATTGAACATTAGTGTTCTTATGTAATCCGTTATTTTGTGTAATGCTACACTGTGGTTTCCTAATACAACATAATTTTATAATTAACTAGCGATTTACCCTCGCTCCGCTCGAGGTCGTCCCTAGTAACGTTTTATGGTTTAGTATAGATTTCCCAGAGATGCGATATTTTCCTGCAGTAAAAAGTATCCTATATGTTGACCCGGATAACCAGCTATCATCATACCAAATTTCATCAAATTCTGTTTAGTGGTTTTTTGTGATGCGGTCGGTCACAGACAGACATAAATTCTATAATATACTATAGATCCGATCTCTGTATCGATAATAATGACTATTTCAATAAGATTTTTCAAAAAAATATTTCATGTACAGATTCGACTCCGTTAGAATTTTATTATATGTATAGATTTATCTTTTTTAGTATATCTATTTTTACTAAAACAAATAGAGGTAATTTCTACTTAATATAATATTTAAAACGTTACTAGCCTAAACCTTGGCATAATGTCAAAAATTAACTATCAAATACTACTTAAGACGTAACTAACAAAGATTGTTTCAGGTATAACGTCGACTAAACTGTTAGTTATAGATAGAAACAGCTGTTCAATTACACCTTTCCGATTGATTTTTATTGACACGCGCTCAATTGTTTTGATGAGAATAAATTATTTCTTTATTTTTGTGTTATTTGATTTGTTCTTGTCTCAAATGTGCACTAGCGGTGGTTTTCCATTCATTTATAATTACACATTTGTTCAAACTTGTTTTATATCAAAAGTTATAATTGGTATTAATTGTAGGATGTCTATAAAATTGATCGATAACTGTAAAACTAAAATAGACGGGTATGTAATACATAATACAACAAGCCGTTATCGCCTACAACAAACAAATTCACGTACATACATAAAATTTTTATGATAGGAATGCATATTAAATCATTTCTCTTATTATGCACCTTGTAAACAGCGCCCCGTCGCGTTAACGAGCGAGTAATAAAAAGTATTACTCCTGAGAATTTACTTCTAAGGCATAAATCTTAGAGTAACGTTTTATGTTGAATTACATGAAAAGGAAGCCCTGTAACTCAATGGTTACACGTAAAGTTTTAGTTTCGTGGTAATCATTCTTTTTAAATTAATGATTCATTATACAATTTTTAACTCAACAATTTAATGATTGTTTTTTAATATTATCTATAATGAATGCGAAACTGTATTTGTTGGTTTGTCTTGACGGGTTTTTTAGCAAAGAAGTATATTGTATAGTTGAATAATACATTGTGAATGAAATGAAAAAATATATTGTGTATTCCAAAATATATTATGTATGATATATTGCAAAAAAAAAATGATTTGGGTGTTGTTCTGGCATTACAAAGGGCAGGACACTGGTCTACAATAATCGATCAGTCTATCCTCAAACTTTTACCGAAGCTTGAAAGAGTCATTAATTATATTATGTACCAGCGACTCCACTCGGGTTCGTCCCTACGTTTTAACGTTTAGTATAGATTTTTCAGATATGAGATATTTTCCCTAAATCATTCCAGATTTCATCAAAATCTGTCCAGTGGTTTCCTCGTGATGCGGTCACAGACAGACAGACAAAAAATCTAAAAACTATACATTTGGCCTCTGTTTCGATAATAATGAATATTTCAATAAGATTTTCCAAAAATTCTTAATGTACAGATTCGACTCTAAATTTTATTATATGTATAGGTAATAAGTTTTACATTAATATTTGACTTTAGAATATTCCATATAGTAATTTAATCTGATTCCCATAACTATATCTATACCTACCTACAGATAAATAATGTTGGAGTGTCTGCTTGTAATATTAAAACAACCGCTTTTTGCTAAATGCATATGAATGTATAAACGGTACATATACCAAAACAACATTTTTTACAATTTTTGTCTGTCTATCTGTCTGTTTGTTCCGGCTAATCTCTGAAAAGGCTGGACCGATTTTGACGGGACTTTCACTGGCAGATAGCTGATGTAATAAGGAGTAACGTAGAATACTTTTATTTTAGACAAAAAAAATGGGATTCACGAAAAAAAAAACAAATTCATTAATTAATTTTGTTTTGGGAAGCAACCTAGGGACAAACCAGAGCGAAGCGAGGGTGAGTCGCTAGTTATGTAAATAATATACAATTACACTATAAATATAATAGTAATACCATGCTAGTATCCTAACATTATATTGTTTCAATTAAAAATACGTTATTTTTAGATTAATTATTTTAAATATCCAGGTAGGTATAGCATATATTTGAGATTACCCATTTCGTGTTAAGTATAATTATGTATTCAAGGATAACAAACTCATATGCTCATTTACTTTGAAAACAACAATGAAGCGATGTTTCGTTACAAAATAAATTATTGTAAATAAATTGCATACAATTATCTGCATCGTTGATAATAAAAATCTTTGTATAGTAAAAGTAATTAAAATGAATCCAATTTGTATTTGTATTGTTTAAAAACAAAACTTATTAATAATTAAAACATAAAAAAGATTTGTAAAATATATATATATTATCTGATGCAGCCACTGAATGATGATCGGAATCTAAAAGTGTATAATTTTACAGATTAAGTCTCATATTACCTAATCTATACTAATATGATAAATGTGAAAGTTTGTGATTATGGATGTATAGATGTTTGTTACTCTTTCACGCCAGAACAGCTAAACGGATCTGGATGAAATTTGGCACAGAGATAGATTATAGTCTGGAATAACACATAGGCTACTTTTTTCCGGCAAAATGTATGGTTCCCGTGCGATAGGTTTGATTTTGTTTTCCTAGCATCTAAAAATATTTATATTTATAATATAAAGCGGCAAGGGTGAGCCGCTAGTTAGTAATAATTTGTTAAATAATGTACTTTATACCTTTGTAGCTACTGATGAGCTCGTTCTAGACCAATTTTTTTTTTCAACATTATGCGAATGGCAGTAAAGCTAATAAAAACAAGTGCACATAAAAGCCGCCGAACCGGCGCAGTATGCGTAACGGTGTGCGTGTGCATGTGTGTGACCGTAAGATATGCCGCGCTTAGATGAGGAGTGTAGCTCGCGGGAATATCATTAGGCGGGGCTCGCTCCTACTTGTACTTATCGACTAACGGACTTAGCGCACTGACCGGCGCCTCACTTAGTTCCCATGTACTTGTCTAGCTTAAATAAATCACATAAATATATAAGCTAACCTTAAATTATGGCGCTGAAAGTGACCCTCGATATTCACACGACGATCTAAAATGTTTTATGGACAAAAAATCAAATAAGATCGCAATAATTTTAATTTTATCGTAATAATTATGCTTATATTATATTGTCCATGGCTAAATCATAATAAAGCATTATTATTCATTTTTATATGTTAAATAAAATTAAATAAATTTGAAGTTATAAATACATGTAACATGTACATATATTAATAATATTTAAACACAAGAAAATTTATTCAGTATTTATAATTTAAGTTAAGAACAGCCGTACCGATGTTCTGTGATATCGCTTGGACATTGTGTAGATTTTTTTATTACAATAAAAAAGCTTGGCGGAATAATAAGAGCTATATTCCAGTTTATCCTTATTTAAGGGTATTTAGAAAACATTTTAATAATAATTGTTTTCGGCACGGTCATTGCGAGAAGCGTTCGCGGCGGGCATTCACCTCGATCCGCATTCAATAGCATCTCGGCTCGTGGGACATTCGCTAAAAATACGTGCGGCGACGTGCCACGCATTATAATATGTTACAAGATCTGAGCTAGGCCGTGATTCGTAGAACGGCTCACGCAAATGAAGTTGTACGATAAGCACTATGTGTGATGTACGAGTATATAAAGGCATGGGTAATGCTTAAGAATTTACAAATTCTTTCGAAGAATTAGTTTCTGCCGGTCGTAATTTATTCGAAGGACATCGAAAGTGCATCGATCGATGTTTTGTTTCCAAAAAAGTGCAGCCAGAACCTGTTTTATATTAACACGTTATTGTGATTAATATGAATCGGATGGGAACATCGACCGTACCGGTTTTAAACCTTCGAAGAGGTGGAATGGTTAGATATCGCTTTAGAATTATATTTTATAACTAAAATATTATAATCCCTGCTGTGTTTTTGCTTGAAGAAAAAAAATATGTCGTCTTATAATGTACGCCTAGAAGGTTATGAATGATTCGCACCATTATCTATCGTATGTAGTATAAACAGTATCACGTGGCCAGTTTTCTGACTTTATTATTGTTATCGCGTTATTCATACAAGATCTGTTTGTTGTAGCGGAAGCGAGACAGGTCCGCGCCTTAATTATGTAACTCTGCTATGTGCCTAGCGTAATAGCGAATATTTCGCCTGACACGTAATACATTGCCGCTCCAAACTGTTTAAGCGGGAATAAGTTTTCTATATAATTTGCTTTGTATATTACGTTTAGGGTATGTCCGATACGATATTGAAAGCTAACGTTTTTATTGGTATTATGGGATAAAATAGCTGCCGAAATTATATGTTAATAATATGAAATTGTGGTGTTATTTAGAAATAAGGTTTCTTTTTGTCTGATATATTGACTTTTTGATATATGGTTATATGATTTTTGACTGATATATGATTTTTTTTAAATAAATATTCGCCAAAAATATTTTTAGAAGTAGGTATGTCATCAGGGCCGGATTTAAGGGAGGGCAAGCGGGGCTGCAGCCCCGGGGCCTCCACAAGAGAGGGGCCCCCACAAAAGAGATTTAACAAAAAAAAAACAAACTCTGACTAGTCGACAACTTTTTCGTTTTTATTTTTAACAAATATGATTGATTACCTATACATATTATATAATTGTTCTTAAATATTAAAAACAATTTATCCATATTCGGTATTTATTATTATTTAGTCGGGTAAAAAGAAGTTATAGAGCGGTTATAATTAATTATAATGCGGTTTTTTTTCGCGTGAGTTTATTTATTTAATAATTTTTAAGTCTGCAATATTATCATCAAATGCCAATATTTTATAGGTAAAAATCGCGTTTGTTAATTCTAATTTGAAAGAAATTTTCTTCGATCCTTTTCTATTTTTGTTTTTTGTATTTTTGAGTGCATGCACATAACTATATCTACTCCATAGGTTTAGGTAGCTAACTAAAGGTAAACAAAGAGCTTATGGGGATTTAACCTTTTATTATACAAATTTTAACACATATTGTTAACTAGCGACTTACCCTCACTTCGCTCGGGTGCATCCCTAGGTACGTGGAATTTATTCACAATTTCATGAGTTTTAATTTTTGCGCGGAACCCTGATTTTTTTTCTAAAATAAATGTAGCCTAAGTTACTCCTTATAACATCAGCTATCTTCCAGCGAAAGTTTCGTCAAAATCCGTCCAGCCGTTTCAGAGATTAGCCGGAACAAACAGACAAAAATTTAAGAAACTTAAACCATATTATATGCATTTCATATGAATTTAGTAAAAAACTGTTATTTTGACATTACAAACAGACATATAAATTTTATTTATCTATAGGTATAGATAAAATAACTGCATTTTTAATTGAATTCACCCACAATCAACCACACTCAAAACATAACTAAAATCCATTTGGACTTATACAAATTCATCTATATATACATAAAATGCTTTGTCCTGACTGACTGATCGATCAACGCACAGCCTAAACCGCTGGTCGTAGAAACGTGAAATTTAGAGGACATATTCCTTATACAATGTAGGCATCCGCTAAGAAAGGATTTTTCTAAATTCATCCCCTAAGGGGGTAAAATAGGGGATTAAAGATTGTATGAAACTCTGTCATTCTTAACGCGAAATACACGGTAAGTGGTATTCAGCTTTAAGATGAAAAATAAGAAATATATGTATTAGATTTTTTTCGAAATTCATCCCTTAAAAGGGTAAAATGGGGTGATAAAGTTTATATGGGAAAACAATTATTTATGATCAGAATTACTTGAAACTTGGTATTAAGGCTCTTCAATACAATTAAATAAATATATATTTTAACATTTTTTGAAATTCATCCCATAAGGCTGTCAAATGGGGGATGAAAGTTTGTATGAAACTCTGTAATTAACGCACGGAAAATGGTATTTACCTTTAAAATGAAAACTAAAACAATACAGATATCATTTTTTTTCGAAATTTATCCCTTAAAAGGGGTAAAAGTGGGTTGTGCTGTTTATATAAGGAAAAAAATCTTTATGATCAGAATTACTTGAAACTTGGTATTAATGCTCTTCAATACAATTAAAAAAACATGTATTGTAGTTTTTTTTTTTTATTCAGCCCCTAAGTGGGTAAAACTGGCCGGTGAAGTTGGAGTTGTTGAATATATTTAAATAGAGTAACATGGCTCAAGTTCTCTGTAAGTGCACACTATCTGTGTGAGATATAAAGCAGAGAACGGAAAATATTCCGAATCCAAAGGAAAATTATGTATAACTTTTCAGCCGGCCACAGTAGCGACAACTATAACAGACCTAAAGCGCGAGAGAGAGAGCCTTACCTATATTTGTGGTTGGTTTTTTTAGTGTAGACTAACTTAAGTGAATCTAGAGTTTTACTCTAGACATAATATTAAAAATTCGATATGACAACATATTCAATGGAAATTAAAAATGCGCAAATTTTTCAGTCCCCGCAAGCGTAGTCGCGGGCACAAAGCTACAGCAAAATAAGAATGGCACTTTATATGCGTAACTTAAAAAAGAAGGAGAAGGAGGGAGACTGTAAGCTTCAGGTGTACATAGCACTGGGTCTTTAAAAATAACGTAGATGTTAGCCTGTTAGTATGTTACTTAAAAAAACCCATATTAGCCATGTTACATAATTCTAAAGTCGTAAACATTGTATGCGATTGTATCATTGTACTCTCTTCCTCTAACTTTGGAAAGATGGAGTAGAAAAATGTACAAAAAATACAGGTAGTGCAGCTTGCTAAATACCTAAAGTGTAAAATTAATTACAAAATATACGCTTAACATCTTTTAAGATACTGGATATTTTGAGTTACGATCGCTAAAATTAAATTTGTTTCCATATATACTTTAACAAATAATAAAACTTACACAAACTTATTTTTGCAAGTAATAAAGTAGGTATGTATTGCGAAAAAGTTTATTTTTTTCGTCGTTTGATCGCGGGCGAAGCCGCGGGTTCTGCTAGTAGAAAATATAATCCTTAAATTATTGATGATGTACGTCTACGCGACGGCAGAATCTAGCTTAAGTGTAAAATATAATAATAATTTAGACTCACAGAAGCATATCTAGAAGATGAAACGCACAGTAGCTTATCTAATAAGATTGTTAATTAGAAATTAAAAAAACGAGGTTTTGTTCATTGTGTACCATTTGTCGGATAGCCATAGAAGAGGCAACTGCAAGAAAAGCTAAGGAACAATCAACCAACGAGAGTTTCATTTTGAAACCCTTAAATGCAGTCCACCAAATTCAAATTTAAAAGTTTGCATATGATATATCCTGTTAAAACAAGTGAATAAGGTTTATTTATATGCTGTTGCTGATGTTATATAATAAAGATGTTTGCTTTTTACCCGACTGCGGCGAAACAGGGTTATGTGTTTAACCGATGATAATGAACGAACTATGTTCGTTCGTAATCACTAAATGGCTTAACCGATTTTGATGATTCATACGTAACCGATTTAACCAATTTTGATGATTCATTCGATAAATATTGATAATGCGAGTGTCATAGGCTATATAGATATTATTAAAAGAAAAATTGCGGATCCTACATGCCAATTTGTGTATATTGAAAAAAAAAATTCGTCCGAATAAACCCAGTGGGGTATCGAAATACAATTTATTAAGAGGCGGTTACAGAAATATTTACAACTTATATGTTCAAAAGAAATTTATGATAAGAAATTGTTAAATAAAATTAAAACTGTCTAACTCTCTTAAAAAGAAGAGAACAAATTGACGATGGAGCATAGTACCATCCAGTCGGAGACATACATATACTATGTACCTACCTGTTTTAGAATAGCCGGGTGTGTGTGTGTGTCTGACTACAAAAAAATAATAACATTATGTTTCTTCGTCAACTTGTTCTCTTTTTTTAGGTTGCTTTTTATGCAGTCGGTGTTTTTTATTTTTTCCGTAGTTTTAGTAAAACAGTACTTATCCACATCTCAAAATTAGTTATGTCTATTTGTGTTAATTTCGAATAGTTCTTGTATTTGACTATATCTACATAATATGTTTAATGAAATAATTTAATTTGTTTCTCAATAAATACTTAAATCACTTGACTAAAAAAATTGTTCATTTTATTCAGAAAATAATTAGGGGCCTCCACTCCGTTTTTGCCCCGGGGCCTCCACACCCCTAAATTCGGCCCTGTATGTCATTGAATTTTATTTGGATATAGTAAATCTTATCAACGTTCCAGTTAGAGTTAAGACTGATGTCAGGATTCTGTTTTCTGCTTATAGAACTATAGGATATCTAAATCTTATTTAATGTGTTTATAAATCACAGTATACTCAAAGACTGATGTCGCTGGAGTTTGTTTTTAGTCAAAGGGAACGGTTAAACTTGCCATGTATAACGTCTTCCTGTAGGCTAATTTGGTATACTTGTTTGATTTTCTAAGAATCGAACATCACTGTTAATAGCACATCACCACACTTTTTGTATGCCTTAATGAAATAGTTTGTTAATAATGGCTTTTATAATTTTTTTTGGTTAGTTCTTATTTAGAAATTATTCTTAATGACAGGTTATTGTTAAATGTTTGCTTTTTGCTATACTGTATATTTTAAAAATATTTTAATTGGCAAGAGAGAAAAATTAACATAATGTTAAATATACCATATAATGGAAGAATCTATTTAAAGTCGTAATAATTATAACATCCAGAGTACTTTACCATGACTGATGTTCACCATCGCATTTGCATGTCAAGAAATGTTTAGTTAAGCGATGGTATCAGTCCTGATCATGGGGGTAATTTGTGGTGGCAACGAACCCCATGCCCGCATGCATTGTCCAGCACAATATGGGAGTTATGGCGACCGCATTGATTTTACTACTCTGAGATATTGAAAGCCATGGTTTGACATACATTGTAGTTGGAGAGCTGGAGAAACATTATTAGTTCAAAATTACTACATGCGTTTGCGGATTTGTTATGAAATATTAAAATAGAAAATAATCTTTATCGCATTTCTTGTGAAAATGTCGAATGTTTTTGCTTTATTTCACATCAGGGTAATCATAAAATATATATTTTTGTTGCGAACGGTGTTAATTTTACGAAAAAATCATATAAGTGTGTTTCTCTGGTGCTGAGTAAAAAAGGCCAATTCAGGAGCTATTTCCTCAGATCTATTGAGTGATTTTGGCGTGAAGAAATGACAAAAACTCATGGGATTTATATGGTATTTATCTTATTCATATCGCACACGGTTAGACTTATTTGTCACTGACGGTATCTTAATATTGTGAATGAATGAATGAATGACATGTGCGGTACTGCAGAGTTGAATCAGCCCGCATGTTCCTCATCCGGTATGATGAATTTATTTTACCTAGTGTGAAAGTTATGGATTATTTGTTATTATTGTATAATAAAGTCTACTAATATTAGGGTTTTCTATTCCATTTTGTTTTATTTATTTCAATCTGTGGTTAGTTACACTTAATCTATACTTAGATATGTGAATCTATACAGATAAATAAAATTGGAGAGTCTGTTTGTAATATTAAAATAATCGCTTTTTACTAAATGCATATGGATGTATACACGGTGCATATACCAAAACAACATATTTTACAATTTTTGTCTGTCTGTCTGTCTGTCGGTCTGTCTGTCTGTTTGTTCCGGCTAATCTCCGAAACGGCTGGACCGATTTTGACGGGACTTTCACTGGCAGATAGCTGATGTTATAAGGAGTAACTCAGGCTACTTTTATTTTAGAAAAATAATCAGGGTTCCGCGAAAAAAAAACCGCGTACGGCGTACGCACCCGAGCAAAGTGAGGGTAAATCGCTATATAATTTTAAATGAATATCTTAGGAGTAGCAAGCTACTATTTATGTATAAACATAGCTAACCGTGAAAGCGTACCTAGGGACGAACGCGAGCGAAGCGAGCGTTAGTCGCTAGTAGGTACTATAATAAAATACGTAGTTAGTACAATAATAAAAATATAATAACAAGGTAACTTTAGAGCTTGTGAGATCATTTTATACAGTCAAATTCGGAGTGTTTAGTTTTTCGCGGTTTTAATCTGTCAGTCGCTCCGTTTTAAAGATCGACTATATAAATATGTAGTCTTTAATTTCTGTGAACTAATTATAAATAGTAGTTTTAACAAATGCATATAAAAAACATTTCTTGGTATCAGAAACAACATCGAATATTCTCGAGCGAAATTAATCTTATCTAGATCTCGTCGCGGTCGCTTCGAAAGCTATTTGACTGAGCTTCGCACGTAAGAATTTTTCTTGACCTTCTTGCCTGACCTTTGCATGTTATCTCATGATGTGAATAGTATTATTTAATTATGAGATATCTATTCAAGAAAATTATTCCTAGCAAATCAGCGAGTTGCTATTTCCCTTACTTTTATATTAAAAAAAAAACAGCTGACATTACTTTTATAGCATTCATGTATGTATGTAATTATATAACAAAGTAAAGCAAATAAAAGGGGTGAATACTGAATATGTAAATATTAATAATAGAATATGTGCAAATTGCACCAATTATTTGAATTACAATGTACTTTAATTGCATAGTTTTTCTCAGATTTTATTGTAACTAAATACACCTTTTTGTAATTAAGTTTAACTCTGCGCTCTATATTAGGTACTGTAAAGCTATCGGTACATAGCAGATACAAAGTGAACTATAACACGGTGCATCGTTGCGCAAGTGAAGTTTGCAATCGCATTGGACGACGCAAGCGCACTTCACTTTCACCACCCTCGCTATTTGTTACACGTTGTAGATACCGATGTCATTGCTACAAATATGTAGTACAGCTTTATATGACAAGGTTGTCATGATTTTATCTATCGGTCAAGAAAGATAGATTTATGATGTATGTATAGTGTGAGTTATGTATTTATGTATTTATGTCGCAGTCTAAACAATAAATGCAAGTGATTAGACGAGTGTCCAATTCGTAATATTGTACGGAGTAATTGCATGGAGTACTCTACTACTTTATAAACGGTAGTTGTAGTTGTAAGCTCTCCAACTCGGTCTGGTGAAACTATTAAGGTCAATTATATCAAAAGCATACGGTTAATTCGAGAAATAAAAAAAAAAATATTCCGGACAACGATCACTTAGTGTTCATCGTCAAGTTCTAACCATCAGATTACAGATAATATTAATAAAATGTATATGTATGTGAATGCACTCTGGTTCGGTAAGGAAGCACGTGGTCACGACACCACGCGCTGTTTGTTAATTATACACCGGATGCGCACTTCCTCTAATTCAGACGCTACTGTACCCGGCAACGCCCAAAAATTACACCGCGGGGATATTAACTTTATTCCCCATTGACATTTTTTGTCCTCATCAAGAAAGACGAGATAAAAAATACCTCGAATTTTACGTATTACTTTGTTTCCGGTTACGAATTAACGCTCTTTGATGCAAATTATCTTTTTTTTGAGGATAATTTGCATTATTTAACCTCTAAATTCAGCAATATGAATATTTTTGTATTAGGTAGGTACCTATATGTATAAGGCAGGATTATAATTTTTATTAATATCTTTTATACGCCACGGTTTGTTGAAAAATATTATTATTGCTTTTATATTGAGATTCAGTGTGACAATAGACTTATATATATATATATATATATATATATATATATATATATATATATATATATATGTATAACTCTATATCGTGCTCAGACTTACTGCATATTATATACATGTATGATGTAACCCAATCCCCTGTAGTGGGTTTCCATTACACTTAGTGGACGAGAATGTAAAAACATGATACATATAATATAGTAGTGCAATAAAAATACAATACGGATAAGTTTTTAATTGATCACCCGAAGCGTTATTTACTTAGGCTACAGTATACGCTAAGTACGCTGCTGGCTAGTTTATGTTATCGTAAACTTATTATTTTCATGCATATAAACAGTTAATGACTCATTATTAATTGATTAATTAATTTCCTTTATTACGTTTTAGTAAGTAGTTTGCAATTATTTACATGAAATGTTCTGCAACCTAGCCGTATGTACGAGTACATAGGTATCAGATTAATTTTGTGAAACTATTGTATTAATTTATTTTTACTTTACTCAATAACTGTTTGAACCTAAGATTTAAGATTACTGATAGATTGAATTAAATGTGGAATCGAAAATTAAAACACTTGTTTCATAAAAAATACCCTTTTCGTTCTCAAAATTAGTGTAAGTAAAAGTTTGGAAAAAGAAACGAGCTTTTTGCATGTGTGCCAAGCTTTACGAATAAATATCGATAATCGGATGTGACCCGCAGACATTCTGCTCTGCCCGAACGGCATCTATGCTAATTTGGATTATAAATATCGTCGCGTGGGAGTTTAATTAGTGATTTGGAGTCTACATCGCCGCTGACGAACTTTTGATATTCTTTTTATAACGTTGCAGTGCGCTTTATCTTGATTATTTCTTTGTATTACGTCCGTTGCACTTTTGTTCTGATATAACGTGAGCTTTAGTCGTTTAGTACTCCTCGTAGGTTAAACAATGTAGAAATTCTCATATTTTTTATCACTGACACAAATTATTGCAAAATAAACTTTACAATTACTGTTTTTTTGTTACATAATATGTGCAACGTTTAATATACTTACATATGTACATATATGTAAGATACATATATTATTATTGGTACATGTATAGTCATCGAGTAGTATGTTGTAGTTATAGCTGCGATAGTGCATTTTGCTTCCTACTAAATACCATCACTTCCTGTTTTGTTTCTGTTGTATTGATATATCATTAGTTATGTTTATCACCAACATACTAATAAGAGCGCTAAAATAGTGTTCTTTTTAATATGTAAAACAGTTCGCTGCCTAGTAACAATTATGTATATATATTTTATTTGTACACTTGAAAACCTTTCGAACTCGCTCCTTAAAACATCAAAAAGACGACCGTTGTGACAGATTACTCTCTCATTCGAGTCACACTGAAGAGGGGCTGTTGACGTGTTTTCGCTTAGAACAGAAAGCCGCGTACTGCTTTGTAATTACGCTTGGTATTTTTATATTAAAATTATTTTGAAAATTTTAACCAGTTACTAGCTTGTTAATATAGAAATCGATATATGCGTGGGTAGTTATTATTCTAGAGAGAACAGTTACAACGAGGTCGCTAGGCCTGTCAATACCACAGTGGACAATTACGCTAATAGAGCATTGCCTATGCTTTGTAACCATGTTTCAGGGATCAGCCTTGCGATTAACGTCCGCAGTGTGGAATATTATTATAATTAACATTACATTGAACTTGTATAACTATAACTCACAATTCCTTTTAGCAGCACACCTGTAGTATATACATATATCTTATCACTAATTTGTCATAAGCTAACATTTACCGGATATGGTTAACTTGCTAATTAATTTATTACAATACTAGCGACTCATCCTAGCTTCGCTCGGGTTCGTCCCTAGATACGTTTTAACGGTTAGTATGAAATAGATGGACTATATACCTACTATATGATATAGGTATAGCCTATACAGCCTTCCTCAATAAACGGGTTATCTAATGCAAAAATAATTTTTCAAATCGGATTAGTAACTCCTGAGGTTAGCGCGTTCAGACAAACAAACAAATAAATTCTGTCTCTTTATAATATTAGTATAGTTAATGGTATTTTTTCATTTGCTAAAAGTACCTAATGGGTATGCATAATACATTGTCTATCTATGGTTTTGTCTAAGTATATTCCAAAGGCTATTGAAGTCACTACGCTAGCACAGAGTAATGAGGTCACTTGCCATCGTCAAGGCGACTATTACACTTGCAGATATGCATCGTACAAAATTAATTCTTTAAGGATCCTTGAATAGCCTGTATTTTGTAAAATAACTTTGTACGAAACGAGCTTTTGAGTGTCAAATAACTTATTTCATATATCTATGTAATATTATCGCTTGTAATCTTAATATGTATACCTACTTGATTTATGGCCGATACCCTGACACTCTTCCTCTACAGAAGCGATTGTTGAATATTTATACGATCGTTCATTCACATACGTGACCTTTAATATAGACTCTTGATAATATTAAAGACATTTGTAAACAATTCATTACGCATGTTTTTATTAAAGAAAAAAAACCTTTTTGTTGACGGCGTTTATATTATCTATTGTTAAAAATATAACTGAGATTGAATAACTATTATATTATGCTTTGTATAGTACTCATACAAGAATTATTATTAGTCAAAACATACATACATACATACATACATATGTACATATCCATGTTTAAAACCTCTTTACTGTTGTTTTAACTTACTTAAATTTAACGTACTTACTTTGTATTGACAATCATGAATAGAAGAATTATTTCCTAGTTTGCTTAGTTAAAATGCAAGTTGCGAATCTCGACGTAGTTAGGTAGATGCGTCGGTATGGATATGATGCACTTGACATACTTAAAGACAAAGAAACAAATTATCATGTGCGCAGAGAGGACTGCAGTTCATTATTTTATTATTATAAGTATAATATTCTGCACAATGCATTATGTTTCTTTGCTTCAACCAAAATATTGTAATATTTTTGTGCTAGTAAAAATATAGCAAGGCAATTATAATGCTTAACGGCTGCTTTTTAAAGTTACTTGTTTACTTATCTTTATGATTTTTACCATAAAACCCTGGTGCAACGCTCTCACGGCTCAACTTTTATAGTATTTTATGCATTTCAAAAAGCAAGTTAAAATTTAAACTTTTTATTACATTTTTTATGGCCTGTTTTAAATTGAATACATCTGAAGTTCATATTCAAAGCTCAGTAATTAATATTTTCACTATTTTATTTATTTTCTATCATTATATGTTGTTTTATTTAGATTAATAGAGTTAAATAATAAACATGTGGTATGGTAGAGTTTATTTGCAATAAATATAATTTATTTAATTAAATGAAGCTAAAGGTTTTGCTACAAAAGGTACGCAGAATTATAATAAGCATGCGTTTGTAACAAGGGATTTACCGTTTTGCCCGGTCACCACAAAAACTATGCAGTTAGTTAGATATAATAAAATAATATAATTTAAGATTTTCCCGTTTGTAATAAATAATTATAAACATTAATTAATATTGAATGTTAATTATAATCAAGGCAATAATAATTAGATACACAATACACATACATACAATAAAACGATACAATTGCTACGTGTTCTTCTATATCTGTACATATTATAATAAAATTGTAACTGATCGCTGTTTCCACATGGAAGATATTTAAGAAAATCAATTATTGGGGATCTTTATAAACACAATAGAACCCAAAATAATGATTTTTAGTTTTTTTGTCTGTTTCTTTGTTTGTCTGTGCGTTTGTGCGCGCTAATCTTAGAAACGGCTTAACCGATTTGGGTGCGATTTTCATTAATGTATTGTGGTAAGCTTCACTTAATATATAGTATTTGTTTTATTTCAATCGGTACATAAATAAAAAAGATATGTCAATTTAAAATATCGTCTAGGGGCGAACCCGAGAGAAGCGAGGTTGAGCCGCTAGTATAACGAATAAATGGAAGACGAACTCGTATAAAAATAAATGGAAATAATATAACATTATAAATATATGTTTTAGGAAGTTGTATAATATAAGCGAATGTTTATTACATGTTACATGCGCATGTTGATTTTTATCGTTTTGTACGATAGGCGGTTATCGCGGCAATGCAGCGCGTAATTGTTTGCGCGACAGATAAGCCGCGGGCGTGGCGACGCATATGCGTACAGTCAACGCTGTGTTGCCGAACCTGACCTCATATTTTCAGCCAGATCAGTGGAATAAATGCTATCGCACATGAATACGAGTCGACGTCTAACATGAAATTTTATTATTGAACTTTGCTAAAGTTCATACTACATATATCAACCGGTCTTGTGTCTGTTTTTACGAGATTATAAAAGTAATATGTTACGTAATGTTCTTGTCATTTTTTAATTACACTATCTTTAAGTGTAATTATTAGCAATAGTATTTATTGTTTTTATTACCAATTTCATTCAAAAAGCTTTCGTCCACGATCTGACAAGCTGGATACTGGTTTGCCACTATTGGATTAGGTACCTATAAATATACTTATAAAGAAATATGATGACAACTTATTTTTAATATAATGTGGTAAATTATCAAAATAAGAAATGACACCCACAGTTTCTAATAATATTACATATTGTATTAAAAGTCTATAGCGAATGTTCGTTCGTTTTAACTTTTACGTCGTTGATGGGAGTGGTATGCGGCAAAGCGACTTTGCTTTTTGTATCGACTCGCCCGTCCTATCTGGGCATACCATCTATTACTGTTTACTAGTAATGTGCATTATTGATTCAAAACGTTTTTATGCAAAGCCTATAACGACTGCGACTTATCAGGAATGACTAAATGCGTATATCAGATAAAATAGAATGCCTATTATAGCACTTTTTATTGGTCAATCTACGAGATTGTATTGACACGGGCCATTAAATTACGAAACAAGGATAATTGAACAAAAACTGTATGAAGATGTAAGCCGCTAAGGTAATTTATTTTAATTTATTAATGCGATATTATGTAACACAATTATTTAAAATCTGTATGCATGCAGCATGTAAAAATGCTAATTACATACAATCTATTTAACTTCTGAAAAATCGCTCACGTGTGTTTATTTTTTATTATTTTATCGACAAGTAAACACACACGACTTCATTATTACCGGATCATGCTGAAGGGTAGCGTTAGGTATTAGCAGGACGATTTGATGTTCGAAATGGGGCTCCTGCGACGAGATTGCTTTTAAATCACGTTATGCGCTCGATGCACGCCGACGCAGTCGACCACCCTGCCGGAGAAGCATAAGTACATATAGCTACGTCCTATAGTCGTTTAATTGTGTACAAGCTTACTGTCTAGGTTTTCAGCAGAATGAAATCGATAAAAAATACCGACAGATAGATACGTAATGATAATATGTATAATGTAACTACTATTTACGCTGTACCTAGTGTAACAATTAAGTAATTAAACAGGTATTTATTAAGAATAAGAAACAATAGCAAAATATTGCGCGATCGTTTCACGCTGAACTCTACATTGGCATTGAAACAATGAAGCTTAATGATCGTATTTGTAATATTATCTTTTTTATACTGTAATATAGTAATTTATTAAGCAGCGCTTGGCAAAATCAAAATATACTATATTCAAATAGCACTTTTGAATCATCAATTTGATTATTTTTTTAATTGAAATTAAATAACAATATGTAAGTCCAAGAGGAAGTTACCATCGGCTCGAAAGGCAGATCTGCTGAGAAGAGAGTAATTAATAATATCAGTACCACCCGTGGGCGACTGGGCGCCGCCAGGAACTCACGCAGCCACCGCGCACCGCATTCCCAATTTTACCGTGAGGATGCGGCCGTGTCATTGCATTGTATTCTAATATCGGGACGCCATTGAACAAACGTCCTCAACAGGTCAGAGATGTGTGAATGAACTCACAATGACGGCATGTACTTAATTGTACTTACTAATAATAATACTTGACTTTTAGAGGTGATATCAAGAGATTATTTCGTAAAAAATATTTCATATGGCCAATAATCTAAACATTTATTAAACTAACAATTGTTGAGATAAGAGAAGAGAGAGTTGTGACATACGGAATGAAATCTTTAGCTATTTTTGTTGCGTTACGCCAAAGAAGTATAACTTCTTACATGCGCACATAAGTACACACACGCTTTTTTTATTTGTTACCTCGGAACTCCGTCATTTATTAACCGATTTGGACAATTTTTGTTTTGATTGAAAGTGTATACTTCCAATTTGGTCCCACTTAAATTTGAAAAAAAAAAATACCTCCCCTTAGGATGGAAAAATAGCTAATGATGAATTCAACCTACTTCTAATCATGATATTGACTTGAAACTTTGCAAATGTTTCTATTCCGTTGATAGTGCAGAGGCTCGGTATCGTCGACCTGATCTGATGGTATGGCCAGAAGGTGGATATGTGGAACTCTTCAACGGCTAATAGTAGATACTTTGAGTTTGGGCTTATTTTGTTTGATTTTACAAGTCTAATACGTTAGAATCTAATTTTAGAGCCAGAATTTTTAGTGTTACTAATAAAAGCGAATTTAAACTAAAATTCAGTCTTCATATAAAAATTGCATCAAACTAACTTAAAAACGGCTTAAGCGAATATTTTATTAAAATACTTTCTTCTTACTTTGCTACTGTTGTGTCTACACTTAAAAGCGAAAAATAAAAACTTAAAAAAAAATAAATAAAAACAGGCTTCAAAAAAAACCACTAAAAAGTAAAAAATAACTCATTGGTAATTTTCATTTAGTACCTAATAATACCTAATCACATATTTTCGAAGTCAGTCATTGACTTTGAAAATGTCTGATTAGGTACCTATCTATAGTAAATGAAAACTACCAATCAGTTATTTTTTACTTTTAGTGTTTTTTGTAGTCTGTTTTTATATTCTTTTTTTTTTTAAGTTTTTTATGTCGAATAATAATCCAACCTGTAAGTAATAATATCGATAGTAATAAGTATTTATTATAGTCTATATCGTACTACACTCAATAGTTAGTTAAAATATTACATTAAATAACCAATAACAAACTCTACTTTATTACTCTGCTGTAAATGTCACCTAGCTATTACAATGCTATGTTTCCCCGTTGATTGCAATGAAATTCGATTGACTGTTGAAATCCCGTTAGCTAACTTTGTTCTAACGGCCACCCGTCGGATATCAGCGCGGCCGCGACGAGACAAAGCGCAGTTTCGCCTATTTCCTGCGCAGACAGGAAGTGTTGCAACGTCTTCTAACATCGCAGACTACCTGAGGAAATGTGATTTTGGTATTTTTACATTCAAACAATTTTGAATCGCCGAGGATATTGTTATCCTTTTGGTTTCTAAATCGACAGCGAATTATTGCCTAATGTACAGAGCGACTGATTAATGATTATGCTATTTACAGTTTTATCTTTTTTAGTATGTAACAAAAACGTTATGTTTTATTTACAGTTTCTCATATCAGAATTCCGAAATCTTAAACTAGACGATGATTTTGCAAGGAAGTTGCTCCTTTATCTTTTGCTGGCGTTAATTAAATCCCAGAGCAATTTCGCTTCGCAGCAACGTCTAGAATGTGATATTTTGAAATTTCCGTTAGCGATGACATCTTTGTCGGCTATGTTTAAACTAGCTAAATTTACTTGATTTACGGCAAAAGTACGATATCAGAAGGAAATTGATTTTCAGAAACTATGCCTTTGGGTATTTTGTCAATGTGCATAAACGCTACAGAACTATTATTTCTCCTTTTCTTTTCAATCTTCACCGTGCAAGTCATTCAGTCAATTCCTTAACCAATTTTCCCTCTCCCCTGTTCAAGCTTTATCTTGCTCTGTCAAATAATTCTTCATGACTTTGAACTGAGTGCAATTTTAAAAGAAACATCGCATAAAATTCAATCGAACGGGCGTTTGGCGTAACGTCACGCGGGGTGCGCCTACTAACCTATTTTTTTCCATCTTTTAATCGTAACCCTATGCCGCTCACATAAGGACTAAAACGGCAAGACATGCGGAATGAAAGAACCTTGTAACTCCGTGTAATGAAGTGTAAGGCAGTCGTCTTTCTACGGGCGAGCTGCGTTACTCAATCCCATGAATATAAAGCGTATAAATAAATAGCAGATGCGCGAAAAACTCACCCCGACGATAACCGTCAGACACTTAGCATAATAATCGCGGGGTGGGGAGTCATAGTAAAGAGGGAGTCGCCTCCCTCGCCCTGACACGATTCTCACGAAGCGACTTCCTTTGCAGCTAATGAATGGGCACCGACGTAAATATGACGGTGACATAACTGACGCTATATGATACAACGCGACGCCGCGAACTTGTGTTAAAAAGTTATTTGTTTTTATTATTTTATTTTCATAGAACACACCTGGATTGGGTTCACTATTCGTTTTAAGTTATACCTTGGTAGTAAATATATACACGTGTATTTCAATCTTTTATTTGCATACTGATTTTTATTTAGGTATATCAATGACTATTTTTCTCTGGCGGTGCTGGTCAGTACTGGACTTTAGCACAAGTGTCTAGGAGTATGGGTTTTTAATTTTTATAAGAACATATTGATCTTAGTTTACTATAATAGGAAAAAGGTTTGTCATATTTACTCATTTTTCTAATAATTACGTTCGCGGAAAACTTTTAGACAACTTTTCTAACTATTTTCCTTTAAAAAGGAAGGTGAATATTTTTCCCGTAAGTTCTTGAATTTGAAAATACGCTAGCTATTCGTGTATTTTAAATAAAACTATCTTTTCGGGTTATTTCGCGGATTGATTTTGGAAATCTAAGAAAGTACTATTCGTGCACTTAAGTTTTTGATGAATGTATCAATATTTGAATGGACTTTGCCTACTTCACTCGGGCGCATGCCTTGATGCCTAACAATAGTTTATGGTCTATATATGGTATATGGTATGGTATAGTCTATCTAAATACTAAACTTCATCCAAATTTGTCCAGCGGTTTATATGTGAAGGAATAACAAACATACACACATATAAACTTCCGTTTACCTACCTATATATTAGTAGTCCAGTAATATTATGCTATATTTGATAACAGACGGACGATCGCAACATATTGATTGTATAATGTAGTGGAAATTAGAAGAGAAAGAGACAGGACTATGTTCTCTCTGCCCGCAAGTTAAACTACACGATAATGGATTTTTTTATAATGTTATAATTCGAATAAACCTTGTTAAGACTCGGAAACTTTTTGTAAAGTTGACTTTGCAAGTCAAAATTTATATAAATGATTACAATGTACTGAATCATGTTTTAATTACATATGCAAGTGATTAAGTTCATTTAATGGTTAATGTATTTTATTTGATAATCTACGATGTAAATCTTTATTTATCATTTGCGGTATTAGATAGTAAAATAAAGTCTTTTTTTTAAACACATATGTGCACTTTAATACCACAACTAAACCCCAAGCGAAATTTGACAAGGATTAGAATCCCCAGGCAATCTCGACACAATGATCAATTTCCAGTCCCGAACGGAGTAATATTCCATTTTACAACCCCAACATTTGTGGCTGTTTTAATTGGATGCCTTTTAGAAGATATTTTTATGATTTGTTTTGTTTCGTACATTGATGTGTAAATTTTAATATTCTCTTTCCGTTTGGTTAAACATTAACATACCAAATGATGTATTGATTTATATTTATATAAATAAATATTTCTAACTATCAAATAATAGAGAAGGTCTTCAAAGGTCTATTTCTATTTCCAAATGTATTTCACCCTCGATCTAGGGGTACATAATCAAAGGCCGCCATCGGCGTAGACATGTGCACGTGACGTATCATTTGCGCTTTTGTACACCCACTCATTACCGCCCGCCGCCCGGCAGCAGGCCGTGACCGAGGGGCGCTTGATGCGATTTAGTGCATCTGATGTTCTTTGATCGCTGAATTATCGATACATTGATTGTAAAACTTTAAAAGCACTTCTATTAACGCAATTGCTTCACTGATGGCATTAAGTAGTCGGATGGTGTCGCTAAAACAGGTATCTAATATCTATTGGTGTGATAGTATGATACTTGTTAATTACCGGCAGTTAAGTTAATAAATTTCATTTACAGGTTATCTATATCTATTGCGTGACTATAATGTTTGACATGGAATTGAATATGTTTCAGTGCTTCCAATAAATTTATCTTTCCTATAATAATTAAATCTGTCATTTTATAATAGAACGGAGTTATTTAACTGACAGCAATGAATAAGCTTAGGTAAAGACTATATATTTGGTAGATACGTATAGGGACTGGAAATCTACACTAGTATGGTATCTATAGTATCGATTTCAGCTTAAATTGGTCTCATGACATTAGAACGATTGCGATTGTCTTATTTTCCGCGCCGGGAAACCTAAAGATATCCCAGCGTGTAATCGCATGACGCATATAATTGTTTTCCCCGTACTCACTATTACATAAACCCATGACTATTGTGACGTGGACGCACATTAGTACATACTTCGTGGAGATTCCGATAACATGAACAATTACTGACTGAATAGTGACGTACGTAATTCTTGTCACCATTATCATATTTTTTATGGATATGGTTATAATGTCAAAGAATATAACACGAGTAGACAATTTATTTTATGTTGTGAATTTGGATGTATTTATATCTTTAAATAATTATTTAATTAAGTAGGTTTTTACTTACTATGTATGACATAAGCAAATAGATTTTAATACTTATTTCAATTTATGACTTTATATTCTATAGTTTCTATTCCTATATTTAGTTTTGATGTATCATTAATTATTATTAATTTAGTAACAAACATTGAATTATATGCAAAAGTAGAGATTAACAATATTTGTGTAATATTTTTATTTTTTTAAATTTATACTTTACATATAAAACTAAGTCTTTAAGGCATATTACACTAGTTTACAGTCACGACAACGACAAGTGCACGGTCCGCGTTAATTTGTCACACGATAACATCGGCCGCGCCTCCGTCACGCTCGCTAACGTACATTGGGTTAGACTAAACACGCTGCTTGAACTGAATTCTTTACCGTTTCATTGTTAAATGATAAATTATATTCATAATTTAACAAACTTATTTCATTATTAACGTCATATACCATAGATTTCACCGTAATTTATCTGAACTATTCGCATAGTAAGTAATACGACCCAAATACATTGTAGGTAATAATTCTGAGAATTTACAACTACAGTCTCACGGTCCATATTAACGCTGCACTTGTAAAGTGTCCAATGTTGCCACTCAATCCGTAGCTTTTCTTAATTTATTGCGTGCTTAAGGGCTTGCAAAGTGTCGTTAGGTTAAGAATGTGACAAGCGCGCTTGTCAACAGATAGGTACCTGGGAAAAGGGATAATGTTTAGTTTAAGGACATTTATTATATTAAGGAGAATTAGTTACACTCAGTCTCGGTTGAGATGCGGTTAGAGCTGCACTGGTTTTGTAACATATCGCGTATTCTAGCATATTTAGTTCATAATAAAGTCATATTATAACTGTAACGTTTAAATTTGAAAGCGTCGATTTTGTATGCAATTATTGTTATTCACATACTTAAACAAAGTTGTGTGTAACGATATGGACTTCACTAAGAGGTAATTAATATATATGTTAAACTTTCTTAGCATGTAATTTTTTGTGTCGTGTTTAAATAACAATGCTGATGCATGCAAATATTATAATAACGGTGGATAAAATATCTAACATTATTTAATGAGATTAGTTAATAAATACGTGATGTAAAATGCATTTTATTATTTAAATAGTTCAAAAAATATATAATTTAGAAAAAAACTATAAAATAGGCACTTGTCAACTTCTAAGATATGGTAAGATTGTAAATTACATTCAGTGAACGTAAATTCGAAAGCTCGACCGATGTATCGAGAAGTGTCCAAGATTACAATGTTAGTAGCACGGCGCGGGTCGACGGCCGAAATCGGCGCGGGCGCGACCTTGCAGCGGACTCACCTACATACGGCGCCCACTTTTGCTTTCGACTCGCAAAAAATACAAGCGATACAAGCCCCGACAGACATATAGCGCAATGCAGTGCTAAATCGAATAAATTACACCTATTTTTAGTAGTATTGTAGGGATTTAATATTAGTTGACCCTAAACCTAAAACAAATCTAAGGTCAACAAAATAAGTCACAAATGTAGTGATTTGAACAATATTTGAGAATATCCATGCGAAATCGCGCTTTTTTCTGCTATCCGTACGTGGACGATATACCTAAATGAAATCCAAAATCTTGAAATACAGGTGACTAAGAAACTGGTAACTGCTATCTGGCAATGATATAAACAGCGCACGTGACGTTTCATTCATAGTCGTATATTTATCAATAATCGAGGTTCGATTAACATTATTGACATTTATTCCACGTGTATTATCATAATCGGCGCAATTAATGCAATCATTTACTAATCATAGATATCTCTGTTGTAATTAAATCATAACAACGTCAGATTTATAATCCAGGTAGGATTAACGACCTTTGGCATTTAATTAAGATCCCCTTTTAAGATACTTGGAACGTGCTTTAAAAATAGATATTAAAAAATTAGGTCAATTAGTGATAAAGTTCCTCTAAGAAATGAAAGAAAGAGGGGAATGAAACCCTAACTGCGCGCGTAGCTTAAAAGAGGGCGAGGGTGCATCCTTGACGGCTCGGGCAACATCCTATCGCCTATATAGAACCGATATAATCTTCGTAGCGCTCATCCAATGAAAATATACCTTATTTCCAGACACTAGAACATACTGGACAATGTATAGATGAGATTTCACGATGTATTTTATTTACCTGTAGATCTGAGAATATTTATAAACAGACCTTTTAGTCTTCACATTGCGTTTACATACATATTATGTATCTACATACATATAATTAATTTTATAGAATTAATAAAAATTAAGTTAAAGCTCTTAAAAATCGGTTTAAAGTTAAATAATTCCTACATTCGTCACAGTCGATAGCGTCGAGTTACGTGCGGTGAATGTCATACGCCGAAAATAATAATTCTAATGCGCATCGGTCGTCGGTCGTCGGTCGGTCAGTGCAGCGACGCGTCTCGTTGCGTCACTGCACTGGACCGGCAGGGCATTGCACCTTACGACGCGCCGTCCCGCTCCCTCGCCTACTTGCTCTATCGCGTGTGATCGATTGCAAGCAATCAACAGCTGATTGTCATTAAACTAGAAACGTAAATGGAGATACGCCTCCTGTAAGAGACGTTTTACACTTGCTTTTACTTTCATGAATGTTAATAAAATACATTATGTAAGTTGTTCTCGAAATGTAAAACTATTAATTTTACATTGATAGATGACTAAATTTTATTAAAACAGTTACAATAATTTGGCCTGTAATTTTAACGCGCTTATAATGTTAAACATGCTTTTATTGTTTACCGTAACACATACTGTAACAAATGTTTTCTATTATTTTCAGTGGAGTGGCGGTGCTGAGTTCGACGGAAAGCGGCAGCGGTTGCAGCGGTAGCGACATCACTGAGCCGCGTTCGCCTCTAAGCCCTGAGTCGGCTTGCAGCACAAGCGAAGAGGGCGCGGGCGCGCGCATGCCGCCTTGGGCGAGCGATCCGGCGCCGCCGGGACCGCGACGCCTCGCGGCTCAACCCGCGCCCCTGCGACGCCCCAATCCACCCATTCATCGCCGCATAACAGAGTATTTCAATCATAAGATGAAGCCGCAAAACGGCGTCAAGCGCGACTCTAATATGAGCAATGATGATACCAAGAAAAAGTGCCTACCCAAAAATGGCGTCACGCATGATCTCGAAAAATATATTTCGTACCTATCCCAAACGTTAAGTCCCAAATTGCTTGATGTTGGAAAACAAGCAGAAGCGGCAACGAAGATAAATCAACCTTCAGTTAATGTGGACTGCTCCAAGACCGACTTACTTAAAACATCAACGAGTTCCAATATTAACGGGATAAGGGATAATAGATCTAAAGATGTCAAAGAATTACATAAAATGAACGGTTTTATGGAGGTCCGGCACGGGATCAATACGTTCAATAAAGAAAAGAACCAAGGAGTCTTTTTTAATGGGCTAACCGATAGTAAAAAACAAAACTTGAAACTAGCCCAGGGCCCATCCGCCAGTATGAATGTGAATATAAATAAACCTAAAGTTGCGATACCGGCGTCGAGCGACTTGGTTGGATTACGAATCGCACCGGCCACATCGATGAATCAGACACCAAAAAAACAAGCTACTAAACAAGATACAACAAAAATAAATGGAATTGTTAGCTCAACTACTAAGTTAGATAGTAGAATGAATGGAGTTACATGTGGCTCAAATAACTTAAATCTGATTAATAAGCCTGTAAAAAAGGAACCAATTAGAAGGAACGCACAACCTTCTAAAAGAACCAATAGAAAATCTTCAGCTTGTATTGCAAATAGTAAAAATTTAACGTGGTCTAAAGCTAACAATCTTAAACAGGTTCAACTACAAAAACAAAATTGTACAAATTCATTGCATAACTCTCCCGTTAAAAGTATTCCTGGTGAAGCGAACACAGCACCAAAGATGAATATTCCAAACGGCGTCCGACAAATGTCTATGACTGTTAATGGAAGTCTCGGCAATTTGAATGTACCTGTAGCTAATTTACAAAATTGCCATCAAATAAATATTCCACAGCAGTGCAACGGTACCGTGACATCGAATAATTTAGCTTCATTTGTTGCGGTTCCTCAAAATGTCATGCTGACTACGTTACGAATTCCCCAAAATGGGATATCTGCGCAGACTAATCTTAATTTGAACCAACAAGGTAATATAGCTGCATTTAATCGAACAAATGTCAATGTGTCAAGCCCGACAAAATTGAACGGACAATTTGTTTTTCCGCTTATGCAAAATATAAACGGAACTGTAGTTCAAATACCAAACCTGATGTCGAAAATGCCGAATTTTGTGCTACCGCAAAACCCTCAGTTAACAGCACAGAGACAAGATCATTTACAAAACCAACAAGCTGCACAAATTCTAATAAATGGGACCTTATTAAAACTTGCGAATACTATCCCACCTAACTATACAACTGCCAATAAATCTGGGCCTGTCACTAGTCAGTCGATACCGGTGATGAATAAGAACGTTCCAGGACTCCAAGCTATGGGAATGACAGTTCAACCAAAACCAAATTTTACCGTTAATCTCAGTCATTCTGTTCTAGTACCACAACCAGGATTTATAGTGACTTCAGTGCCAAATATGAATGTGAAAGAGACGTGGAGCTATACTAACACAAACTCAGTGTCGTCTTCACAAACGTCTTGTTCGAATCCCATAGTTCATCATCCACCGCCCATGGTTACTAACTTTACTGCTCAAACGCTACACTCAAGCAGTATACCAAGAGCCACGGTAAAACCGCCTGACAACCCGATTCAGGGTACGGAACCGCCTAGCAGTACTGTAAAGGAACCTGAATGTGAGATGGCAAACCAAAAGTGTGATATTCCATGGCTGTCAAAAACTGTTAATAATAACATTGTTCCATTAGATTCTTATAAATTTTCATCGAGGCCTTTTGCACAAGTTAGTAGTTGTTCAGATAATTTTGAAGTTATTACGAAAATTGAGAAAGAAATTAAAATGTGTGAAGACATAAAAGAGGAATTAGATGTACAAAGTACTAATGAGGAGTTAAGGAAAGTAGAAGAGGTTGCCAGAAGAGAGGAAACAATATTCACACAAATAACCGTTCTGAAGGACGTCTCATCAAATGTTCAAAGTACTGTGATAGAAGCTGATTTTTGTAATGCTACCACGGAGTCTTCAGAATCTGGTATTGGGACCGACAAATCTATAGCTTCGCCGAGTGATTCGCAAACCAGCAAAGAGTGCGACGAAGATTCTTCGCTATCTCTTAGTATCAGTGTGAGTTCAGTAGAGACGCAAAGCTGTCAAAAGAGCCCAATTCTAAAAGAACCTAAAATATTACGGTTTCCTCCAAAAAATCTAACTAAACCTCAAAGTAATAAAAGGAAGTCTAGTACAGATACAACAAGTGTAACAGTGTGTTTATGGGAAAACTGCAAGCGGGAGCTTGAAAGCGATTCAGACCTGTTAGAACATTTGCAGGTTAGTATTTTTATATATTTATAAGAGAAGTTATAAATCGTTAAGAAGAAAAACAATATTATGTATATGTCACATTGGAAACATAGTGACAAGCGCTACAATTTCTGTAGCTGCTTCACCCATATTGTAGATTTTGACCATAATTTCAATATAATATATTTTCAAACTAGCGACTCACCCTCGCTTTTCACCCCCTTAAGGGGTGAAAAGGGGGGATTTCTGGAATAAAAAATATCCTGTGTCCTATCCAAGGTCTCAAACTATCTTCTTATCAAATATCATCTAATTCGGTCCAGTAGTTTTTGAGTTTATTCGTTACAAACATACAAAAATACAAAACTTTCCTCTTTGTTATATTAGTGTAGATTATCGTAAAATAATAAATATAAATTATTCTCCTTTTAATACTATAGCCAAATTATCCATTTCAGTCTACTCACGTGGAATCACAGGCGGGCAAAGAGAATTACGTGTGTCTATGGGAGCAATGTAAAGTGCGCGGCAAACCTTCGTGTTCGAGGTTGTGGCTGGAGCGACACGCGCTGTCTCACGGTGGCAACAAACCGTTCAAATGCATCGTCGACGGATGCGACCGGAGATTTTCAACTCAGGTACAATTACGTTCTTTGCCATTTCTTATATGTGATTTTAGGGACCACGATGCACATCGCCAAAACGAATCTACAATAACGCGCTCTCATCCCTACATTGAATGGGTTATTGTCTAAATCGTTCTGACGATATGATATTTTGGTTTTTACTATTACTTAACCGGTCGCGTGTTTTGCTTCCTTTTGTGTTAGTCCGTTGTTAAGACCGTATTTACAGATTCGGATTGTTATTATCTCTTCGTCATCGTTAATTGCTTTTGTAATTAATGATATGTTAAATTCCTCTGATTGTTGAGATAATTTCGAATTTATGGACACGGAATTAAGTTAAGATTCATTTTAAAATGTTAATTTGTTCGTCTTCAAATCAAATCTAATCATCAGTGATTGGGTCATATTCGTCTTAGTAAGGATTTTCGAAAATTTCTTCCATTTTTATCTCCTCCATTGCTATATTTCGTACTGGTTTGTTGCGTGATTCAATGACTGATTGATCACGTGGCATATCACAGAAATCTTCGACATCTTATCTTTGTCTAAATTATATTTTGTTATTCTCTATTGGCTATTTAAAATTCAAATGAATGTCGTCGTAAATAATAAATTCTTCATGAAACAGTTTCTTGTTTGTGATCTCGCCACTGGAGATTTTGATTTGTGGATTTATTCTCTTTGAAAGTCATTGAGGGACGATAAACTTGTTTATGTTTTCTGTTCTAAAGGTGAAGAGGACGCCACTGATTGCGCCCAAGTACCACAACAAAGCTACGCTACAGAGGCTTTTTATTTTGCCCAGTAAATAATTCATTTAAAATAGGAGAAAACTGATGATTATTTTCTTTAATTTTTGCAAAACATCGTCTTTTGCATATAGATAAGTTTTTTAAGTATTTATTCGTTTTTTTCGTATATAATCAAAAAATACCGAATGAGTTTTAGATTTTATTACAAAAATCGACCAGCGAAAGCGGTTTCTTTTTTATTTTGATCTGGCAATTGTTTTCATTTTATTTATATCGAGAAAATCATGATGATGAGGATGATGATGATGGGGATGACTATGATGTCTCGGATGCAGTACTTTACAGGACAAGGAATTCAAGTATAGTGTTAAATTTAAGGAATGTAATAATAAATGTGATGATTTAATTTCAGAATTACTTCTGGATCTTTCGAGATTTTTTTGTATTAACTGTGTCTTACCACAAAGTAGTCTTCAAATATCGTACTAATGTCATTAATTTACTATATCTTTATCATGTAACAGTAAAATCAGCACAATCGAATCAAATGTATGTTGTATTTCTCTTCATATACTTCCCTCTGTCTCAAATATCTTAAACCGTGTTTCATTTCAACGATACAAATTTCCAGACGTTGCTCGAGCGTCACGTCAACAACCATTTCAATGAAGCGTCGCCCAACAATGCTAACAAGAAAACAGCGGACAGTTCTTCAAAGCTCATACGACGGAATGGAAAGAAGCTCCGGTATCGGCGACAGCCTTGGTCTGGTGAGTAAAATTTATTATTTCGACAGGTACAGATTATATACATAGATATTTGTCTAGAAAATAATATGTTACTAGCGACTTACCCTTGCTCCGCTTTGGTGCGCCTTTAGATGTCTTTAGAAGTAGCTTTATGTTACACCAGGTCATAGTCTTGTCATTAATGAAATGAAATTTAAATGAAACTTCATTCAAGTTATCGTCAATCAATCATCAAGTCTGACGATTCATAAGTGCTTGTATAAACACTTTTGAATCGTCAATTTATTTTAAAGAGCGTCTTCAGTCCGTGTGAAAGCTACCACCGGTTAATTATAAATTACTAGCGACTCACCTTCGCTTCGCTTCGGGTTCGTCCCTAGACAAAAACAAATTATCCCACGGGAACCTTACATTTTTCCGGGATGATATATAGTCCTATATCCTTCCTCAATAAACGGGCTCTCTAATGCAAAAAGAAGTTTTCAAATCACATTAATAGTTCCTGAGATTAGCGCGCTCAAACAAACAAACAAATAATCTCTGCCTATTTATAATATTAATATAATTTAATATATTTATTCCAGCGCGAATGTTCGACTTCTTCGACGCAGGCACCATGGAGGGGCTGGCGTGGCGTCTCTCGCGCAGCACGCGGTGGCGGCTGGGCGGCGCGTGTCCGCTGCGCGAGCCGCCCGGCCGGCACACGCTCACGCTGCACGCCTCGCTCGCCGCCACGCGCTACAACGCCGCGGAGGCGAGGCGGGAGGCGCTGCTCACCTACTACCCGCCGCATGTGTGAGTATAGCCTTATATGTTGATAGCGTGGGTGTGGGCTTATGTTTTGTAAATGGCGTGAACGTGGGCTTAGCTGGGATTTTTTGTATGTTTTGTGACAGTGACAGTGATGATAGTTGACAGTGTGAACGTGGCCTTATGTTTTGTCTTATGACAGTGACAGTGGAAGTTTGCGAGTTGTGAACGTGGCCTTACGTTTTTATGACAACGACAGTGGATGTTTGCCAATGTGAATGTGGCCTTGTTTTTGTTTTATTATACTGATGGTGTGGGGTTGCTAGTTTAAATATGGCCTTGTTATGAAGCGTAGGATAGCGAGATTAGGTTGCACATGTGGAGACGTCGCCTGATATTGGCGTGAAAAATTAACAAACATCCACCCATCCATCCTCACAAACTTATTATGTATTTAAATTTTTTAATATTACGTATTTTTTATATTATTCAAAAACATATATTTTTTATATTATCTGTGTAATATAAAAAAATATCATGATATTGTTAAAACAAAAATGATCATCATATCCTTTATCAAATCAATCAATTGACGAAGGGTGTTGAGTATTGTTTGTGTGTGCTTGTAATTTCATAGTTTAGTGATTTAATTATAGGTTATATTTAGGAGGTATAATAATAGTAGGATTTTTTGTCCTCTTTTGTGTGTGTGTGAGTTACATGTATGGTATGGTATATCTCTTTATTGCACGCTACAAAAGAAATTTAAATAAAACCGGCCAAGTGTGAGTCGGATTCGCGCACGAAGGCTTCCGTACCATTATCTATAAAAACGGCAAAAAAAATATCATGTCTGTTGTATGGGAGTTGTCCCTTAAATATTTGTTTTATTTTAATTTCATTAATTATTTTTAAAGTGAATATATAACTAAATATTCTGTGAATATTTCAAGCAGGTAGACTATTGCTGTTATTAATAATACAGAGCAAGCAAGAGCAAAAACGAGCAAAAAAATCACGTTTATTGTATGGGAGCCCCCTTAAATATTTATTTAATTCTGTTTTTTAGTATTTATTGTTATAGTGGCAACATCATCTGTGCAAATTTCAACTGCCTAACTATCACGGTTCATGAGATACAGCCTGGTGACAGACGGACAAACAGACAGATGGACAGACAGCAGAGTCTTAGTAATAGGGTCCCGTTTTACCCTTTGGGTACGGAACCCTAAATATATATTTGATTTGTATGATATTATTATATGTTTATTTGAAGGGGATCAATTATGCCACAAGTTTGAAAAAATATAGATGAATGTAGTATGTAGTAGTAGTGAGCGATTGAGTGAGTGCGCTTGTTTATTACTTAATTCTATGTGCTTTAAAGATTCACTGGATATGAGTGAAATTGTTGAATGCTTATAATATTTTGAATTAACATATAGCGACGTAAAAATCTATTGAGTAATCTAATATATGTTTTTTATACAGAAATAACACATTTTAATGCATTTTTGTGTATAGAAAATGTTTAGAAATACAATAATCATGAGTGTATATATACTGAAAGGTTGTACGAAGTGTATGATGTGTATGAGTGCATGTGGATGTAACTTATGTTTACAGGATATCCTTGTATGTTGCTTTTAAATTAATTGTTACTTAACACACACAATATAGAAAATTGTAACATTTAAATTGTAACAAAATTGTTTTAAATGATGCACATTTTTTGTGTTGATTTTTATCATTCTTTCAAGAACTACTTATCTGATTTGAATAAAATATATGATACATGTTTTTATCTAATCTCACTGTATATATTTTAAAACTAATTAATAACTTTGTCCATCAAACATAATTGTGATAAAACTAAGCAATACTAAATTCATAATTATAGTTAAAACTCAATGTATGTGTTTGTATCACATGATGTATTTTTCAGGTAAGCATTGAGTTTGGAGTTATTTATGCGTATTATACGAGTACTATAGAAGTATTGCAACGTTTTCGATGGGAGTGTGGTTTTAGTTTATTCAATTAAATATTAAATAATAATGAAATTGTTCCATAAAAACTGAATTTACGAGTTTTCTATAAATAACTGGCAGATCTGTTTTGAGTTTTCTGAAATATGTATAAATTTTTTATGACTATTTCTAATTTTAATAATATGTATTATTCATTAATTAATAATATTATAAAGATTTACAGCTGCAAATTTGTCAGGTTTTCTAGTAATGTTGATATTGACACAGGTAACGTCAGGTGGGTCATTTGGAGCCGTTAGTCGTTGATGTCAATAGATTGTATTTTATGATTACTCGTTCATACAATTTTTATTTCATTTTCAAAACAAATAATGATATTAGACGATCGATGTTAGTTACATTTTTATTATTTACTTTTTTTACGCTAATTTATTTTCTAGAGCGTTCTAGTGATTTCGATCTTCTATGTCCCGTAAGTTTTTTTTGTCTTTAGAGGGTGTATGCACAATTTTTGCATTTAAACTATATGTGATTTTGTTTATTTGGCTTCAATGTATGTATATTGTATAACCATTTTTCACAATATTGTAGGGATCATATGCATCTTTTATAATTGAAATACTTTTAAACAAAATGCACAGAGAAGTAATATTGATTTGGGAAATTTATTATTAATTTAAATTTGTAAAAATGTATGCAACTGATCCTTTCAACTTTGTTGCTTCTTGTAATGCCATTGATATGATAGATGACGTGGTTGTTACACAATAATCATGTAAAAAATCTCTCATAATGTTATTACATTATAATCACGCTTTACATGTCTAAATTTTTGTTGCGCCTGTCCCCGGGCCACACAGAAGCACGAAAGTGGATGAGTTGCTAGCATTTAAAACTAACATTATTATTGTAAAAATATCTGTAAATAATAACATAATATGTCATAATACCCATAATGTAATAGAAACAAGGTAACAAAACGAAATTATTATTAATTTATAAATTTAACTTCTAATGTTTTTATTTTTGCTAGCAACTCTAAGGGTTGCCAGCCCTAAAATATGGTGTCATTGTGTCGTAGTAGCTTCATTATTTTCTTCGATCAACAATACTACTAGATAACGTGTCATATACAAAATCAAAGCTAACATACATTTGTATACTAACAACACTACATTTGTATACTAACGAACCAAGACAAAGTCTTTATAATGGTTTTATTTTCAACCTAATCAACACCATAGCACTTTGTAATAAAGTCACAAATCTTCAAATTATCATCATACACTTAGGATCATTTCGTAAGTTTTATAAAACTTTATTTTTTTAATATAAGTTTGATTTTACAATAAATATTATAATATTTATTGTAAAATCAAACTTATATTAAAAAAATAAAGCACTTTTCCCGCTGTTGCTTTGTGAGCTAAATCGTTATGTTTTGTTTCTGTTTGCTTCTCTGAATTTCGCCAAACATTCTTAGCGGATTTAATCTACATGTACTTACCGAAAATAAGACACTCCGTCCGAAAAATTTCTTTTTCGCGCATTATTTTTGCAACTTTTAAATACACACTGCGGCATTGTGAACGTGTTTACGCTTGCAGTGTTTCAATAGAACTAATCGAAATATAAGCTCACTTTGCAAGTGAGCTTATATTTACCGAGACGGTTTTCTTACGCCGACCCGATATCTAGTAGTATTGTTGATCGAAGATTACTTTATAACATTACTGACATGTCATGTACTAAGCATGTAGGTTTCATATTTAATTTCTTCATACGCTAGTTAAGTCTAACAATGCTTGCATGATCGTCACTCTTCTTTATTTTAGTCACATGGGCTCGCAACCCATAGTTAAACTGCAAACACACTCCCAAATAAAAACATAAAATATGAATGGATTAATGGAATTTATTACAAATTATCATACATACAGAAGAACGATTCTGTGTTTGCAGTCACATTCTGTGTGGCTTTCTGCAACAACATAATAATATGTACCCTTATATTTCAGAATCGAAGATGAATGGGTACCAGAGAACGAAGTGAAGAGAGTGAAGCGTGTTGAGATATCTCAACTCCCAGCACACACGAAGGTGTTGCTATACGAGCAGTTCTGCAACTCCTATCGAAAGACGCCGTCGCCGCCGCCCTCGAGGAAAGCTCCCGCGGCAACTTCACAACCAGTTCGTCTGCTGCCGGCGCGACAGTGTACGTCTTCGCGAGTACTAAACAACCTAATAGCAAAGCAACGCAAGGAGAGAAACGACTGCAGCGCCACCAACATGCCGATGGAGTTCCAGGAAGACATAGACAGGGTGGAGGTGTCAGGGGCGAAGAAACGCAAGATGGGCAGACGCTACGGCGGCAACTGCTTCATGCCGTGCGGACGATAGTGCTTAGCAATTCGAGCGGTTTAAGTCGACCGGTCTGAAGTTGGCGCGAATGTCGTGATTGACGTTTCTATGGACTATGATGGATGTTGTAAAGTAACGAACTTCACTCCGGTCAACTTAAATTGCGCGTATTGTGTATGTATGTGGAATGTCTTATTTTGTGTTTGTAAATCCAGATGGTTTAGGGATATCAGTGAGGTTTTACTGGTCTGTTGCTTGTTGATCTCAATGATGCTGGTACGATGTTGGTCTGTGTTTATAAACACGAGGTTGTATAGTGAACGTTTCACGCGTAACGTAGCGCCGTTCGAGACAGATGTTGATTCTTCGATCGACGATATCCGATATAGCTAATCGATATTCGCCAAAGATTCGTCGATCGCTCGTATCTAGCGTGTCCATTCAACGTTGAAAACAAGACTGACTTACTTTTTATATGATATTGAAGGGTATCGATTGCGAATAATCGATGTTTCGATCAAACAAATGTGTATATATATAGGAAATGTATAAAGTTAGGGTCGACGTGTAAATTAGGCGAGTTTTTAGTTTATTCACGACGGAGTAGTCTGAGTAGTATTAAGTTAGGTTTAAGCGTGAACGACCAGCGTTTAGCATCACTGCCAGTGTATATAGTTAGTGTTATTAGTATCGGAATTTTTGTTTTCGGCTTTTTTGATGTTTTGATTTCGCATATCGATATTCGGAGCGTATTGGGTTGCCAACTATTAATTCGGTTGAATTAGACGTAATAAAATTTAACGCTTCGTTTATTACGCGATTTGCACGTGATGAGTGTTTACATGGGGAGTGTAAAATAAAACAACGTGATCCCCCATTATTTTGTTTCGTAAGTTGGTAGCCCTTGTACGTATATCGCTTTTGCTTCCGAGGTGCCAACTTTACTAGGTTTTGATGTAGTTCGGTTAAGCGTGATCGAGTATCACCAAGTGCCTCTACGTAGTCCGAGTGCAGTGTTGCCAACCATGAGATAAGTCACATAAACAAAAATAAAACATTTAATGACACAAAATACAACAAATCAACAGTCAATGATAAAAAATTACACAAACAGACACAATAATTTAGAAAACATTAAACGTTTACATGTAATTTTAATAGGTTTCCGTAACAAGTTGGCAACACTGCGCGGTCATACATTAGCCGTGTTCACTTTATATCAGGTTTTACGCGTAGTCATATCAAGCAGATAGTATTAGACAGGTTTTGATACGTTTTTACTCCCTTGCGTGTGAAAAGTATTGTTTGACAGAATCAACAACTGTCTATCATTCGATATATTGATGTTTCACATTCGGATACTTGTATCGTATTTTTACAATATTATGCAACTTAATTTCATTGTGAGTTTCTAAAACGAATATAAGTAATCTCATTCGTTGGTTATGTAGCAGTGTTTTGGCATCATAATGAGCGATTTGGTTTAAATGGCTTGTCCATTTTCTTAATAGGATATAATAACACAAAAATTAAGTTTCATAACAAATATTGAATGATAATAATAAATATCTATATTATGTAGTAATACAACGTCTCGTCTTACGTGTTACTGTACTTTTAATTATTAATTTATTTAATAACACCGGTCGATGTATCCGAGTGTGGCACGACACTCACTGCCATTAAAGTTGTGTTTAGTTCTACGAAATAACTTAGCATCGACGATTTTATAGCAATAAACAATATGTGATAAGATATTTGAGTAGATAACCGATATTATTTTTCACGCACAAGTTTTTAACTGCGTTTTTGTAAGTGTCAGCCCGATAGTGTAGCAGTGTTAGTAAGGGTTCGACTCCGAATGTTCCATTAAAGCATTTTGATGGCAATAAATAATGTATGAACAATAGATATACGGACATTCATATTTCTCAGAACAAAATTGATATATCGAAAAAGTTGTCTTAATTAGGAATTTTATAAGGCATCTTTTGTATGCAACTTTGTTCTTTGAAAGTAGGTTTATTACAGATCTAACTAAGGCCTTAAAAAGACAAATTATATAAACATGAAACACCAAAATTATTTTTAATGACGATAGAAATAAAGAGGAGATATATTGTACAAGTCATTAGGAAATTTTTATTTTCTATTTTTTTTATTGTTTTTTTTTTTTCGTTAAATAGCTCATTGCATATGACGGAATATGTTTTTTCTTTGTTTCTAGATCAACGCCTTCTATTGAATGATACTGTATAGAAAGTAGTTTGAAGTAAGTTGTTTTATTGTCAGTATGTAGACAGTTAAGTAATAGCAGTTATCACAGGAAAAATCTTAGTGTAAAAACATTTAAGTTTTGTAATTTTGATCATTTTGTTTTCATAAATAACCGTGAAAGCGAAGACAAGTACTATGCAATTTTGCCTTGATTCTTATTCCTTGTGAAATAAAGTATATTTTACAATGCTGTCAATATAACACATTGCTTCACAAAACAATAAAGAAATGACGTCGGTATTATCCATAGCAGAATAACTAGATTTAGATGTTGAACTTTTATAAACACTATACAGATGTTGTCAATGCCTTTTTAGGAGTAAGGTATACAATATTATACAAGATAAATGGTTTTTAATGGGATTAATGAAAAATTTAAACAACATTGTGTTCTGTGCTCACGCGATCTCGCTAGTGTCTTTAGTTGTAGATATAAGTTAGTAAATGGCGTCGATGATATATGGACCTACCCTCATACCTTATGCTACTTTGTATAAGGACGATAGATCCAGTTTGCATTTAAACGGTCTTTGTCTTTACAAATGTTCGTGTTTGGAAGTTAAAGTAAGGGTATGTCCATATATTGTGTCGATACAATCGCCATCTCTTTCTAACATTCGCTTAGAGGTTTGTGGGAAAGGGACAGACATATTTCATTATGCGTCGCCCTCTAGTGTGCTAAGGTTAAGAGAGTATTTTATTGAATGACGTCATTAAGTATTGGGGTACTTGGTTGTAGTTGTTCTCGATGAGGTCTAAGATCGTTTTAGTTATATCTATTTTTTAGTTTAACGAAATTTTAAATATAACAGTCAAATGCCCCAATACAAATGACATGTATATGAAATTGTAAAGTCGATATTGTAATAGAAAATTGTAACTTGAGTAACTTCGTTATTGCAAAATTTGCTGTCCTCGTCGTCCATATGCGGCGACGAGAGAGACGGCGATATGCAATTTTGAACTTATTCCTAGTAGGTATGGACCCAAAGAAGTGTTAGGAAAATTTCTCAAAAGTTATAGTAGTCAAGTTGGTGCCTGAACGTCGATGTGGTATCGTAATTTTACTTACAAATATTTCTTTTGGAAAGCTTCCAATGTACTGATTTTTTTTATAAATTTAAACGCTAATAGACTAATTTTTTTCCAGCACTGATAGTAGTGCCATATTATTGGCTCGCTTTGTATAAATTAATTTAATAGTCAAATTCGACACCAAATTCAGAAAGACAAGATTGGTAACAATTTTGTGGACTTATTTGATCTCATTCTTTCAATCGGCAGTGACAAGTTATGATTGTTTGCAAGTTTGGCCGACATCGAGGACAGGGGACGGCGTCAGCACTTGTTCTAAAAAATAAGCAATAAATTTAAATGTAATATCTAACTGGATAGGGTTGCCATTATTTTTGATGTATTTTTGTGTACGGTCACTTAATTAAGACCTATACAATATAAGTAAATAAATATAGCAGCTCTACGTGACGCCGTTTTCTTCTTCGATAAACATCTCGCTCATATTTCAATGTTTTAAGATCGTAATGAACAATTCGGCCTATAACGCTTGAGTACAAATTTAATTTTGCTATATTTTTAAGATGACGGTTACTTTAGTGTTTTGAAACTTTTTATATGTAACGGGATAAGTAATCGCTTAGAATAGCCGTTCGAATCGTTAGGCAGAGAGATATTTTGTGACCGTAAATCTTACTGGGTGTCTAAATTATAAAGGAGTATTGGAAAGATAGCTATATTTTTATCACTGCCACAATAGTCATAGCGTGAGTGTAGTTGACACGGGGCGATGGCCTCGGCTTGCTCAGGAAAGCGTTAATTAAGTTAATGTTAATTTAATTGGAAAACATCGCTTAGTTTGACGAACAAATATTGTAATTTGTTTTTTTGGAAAAAAAAACAGTTTTCCTTTATGACTGATACGCATTTCGAATGTTGATACGGAAATGGTGAAAGGCGTGAATCATATTACGGCTGCGCAAGCGCATGTACAAAGGTGTAAAACTTGACCAGAAACAGATGGCGCCACTAGGATAAGTAGTATCGAGATTGTAGGAAAAGGTAGTTTAATTCTCGCGGTTTTGGTCAGGCTTTACCATTGTAAATAGTTAAGTATTTATTGCTAAGTATTACGGCAGGGGTAATTTGCTTCGCGCCTGGGCGAGTGGCGGCCCGCGGGGAGGTCCCGGGCCGCGGTTAGTGTTGTAGTTACGCGAGTTTTCAACATTGTTTCCTATATTGCGTTTATTATAAATGTTCTTTATTGTAAATTTTAAAAAAATCCAATAGTACGTGGAATGTATTCCGAATAGTGTGCACTACTTATTCAATTTGTAGATATTTAATTATATATAGTATAATATTTACGCGTTCTTATTTGCTTGACCCTGGATCGTGATCCGCTATGTATAATTTACCCCCGCGCGGGATCTACCTCAATTAATTTATCACACATTTGGGCATAATAATAGTGAATTAATCTCAAACCTTTGACTTTGTTCAATGTAGTGAATGTAAGGTTTTTTTTAATATGATTTGTCCACATGTCACAAGTACTGTATCTTATATTAAATACATATTGTATGATTGATTATGTTGTGTTTTATTCTTCGTTTATATATGTGGCAATATAAATTGTTGTGTTTTTTTTAATACTTTGCGAGTTCATAATTATTTAATAATGAAACTTAATGGTTTACAGAATTAAAGCCAAAAAAATCCAATTATGCCTCATAAGTCATAAGTAACCTTTCGCATAGAGAGATTTTTAATAATTAATTATATAGATAACTAGCGACTCACCCTCGTTCCGTTCGGGTCGTCCCTAGTTAAGTTTTAACATTAAGTAAAATTTCTCAGAGATGAGATATTTTCTCACAGTAAAAAGTATCCCTATGTTGACCCGGATAACCAGCTATCATCATACCAAATTTCATCAAAATCTGTCCAGTAGTTTTTTCGTGATGCGGTCATAGGCAGAAGAATTCTAAAAAGTATAGATTCAGCCTCTATCGATAATAATAATTATTTTAATTAGGTTTTCCAAAAAGTCTTTAATGCACAGGTTCTAGGCCAGTAAAAATAGAATTTAACTTTCCACTAAATTTCCGATCTAAATGGATAGATGCATTTTATTGATTAAACCAATATTTTAAGAGTTATCGGCCGAGGTAGAAAAACCGGTTCATAAAATGGGCCATAAATCGTAAACGGTAAGTTTTACAAAAAAATTTTACAGAAAACAAAAGATGCGAAATTTTATTCTCTGCAAAAATGGTCTCAATGACTTTTGCCCTAAAGTACATAGTTTCCGAGATATCGGCCAAAAATGTTTTTTCAAGATGGCTCCGGAAGCTCCACCGGAGTCTGTCAGCATTTTGTGATTTTATACTCAGTAAGTGATCCTAAACCTTATAAAAAATTAAATTGGATCGGAAATCTAGTGTAAAGTTGACCAAAAAAACGTCTATTTTTACTGGTCTATTCGACTAAGTTAGAATTTTATTATATGTATAGAAATTTCTTGAAATGTTATTTAAATAAATATGAAATATAAATAATGGATTATCGTGAGAGTAAAAAGATGGAAGTGACGAATGAGCTTTTTTTCAGCCTGATGTAGCACCAGATTTGTACTACGCCGGTGGTCCCAGAATTGAGCCCCGATTGGTTTTTGGTCATATACACGTATGACCCGACATGGTAATTATAAAAATAGTAGGGTGGATTAAGAATAGTGAAGTATCCCTTCGTATACAACATAGAAATTGAAGGCAATAAAAATAAAAACGTTCGTGTCCTACTAAATTAAAATAGGACATTGAGTGAATTATGTCACTTAATAATACAAACAGCAAGCTTTAATGGTACTAACAATATTTTTCACATAGTAAAAGTTAAATAATATCTAATCATGTCGACATTAAACTATCAAATTAAGATAACGAGATTTATATATGTGGATCATTTCAATTAAACTCAAATTGTATGCTTAGCCCCCATATTTAATTTTTTTTATGTCACCTATCTAAGAACATTGAAATGAATGAGACAAATCTATCGATACCTTAATTAAAGAAATCTATCGAGTGGTTTGGAAGAGGTTTGGAGGGAATAAAGAATATTACAAACAAAAATACAAAGATAAGCGAGAAAAACATAACCCTTTCCTTGCAGTCGGGTAAAAAGCTATGGGACATATCCAATAGAAGTCTAACAATTTAGTCTCCAATACTTCACTAATAGTATGTGTTACTTCAGGTCATAATCTATCTGTGTACTATGGGGTTTTATCAGGAACGAAGAAAAATTAGATGAAATAAATGTCAATAAATGTACCAGTTTCCTATTGAAAGTGTAAAACTAATAAAAGATAAAAAATAGATCCTAAAAGTTATATCAAAGTTATAAGAAATTCTCTCGGTTTACTAAAAAGAAATAATGCGCTCGTAAATCAATTTTCAATCAGCAATCGGAGAACGGGTTTGTACTGTCAGGGTTACTGAAAATTAATTTCATTAAATTCAAGATGAGTTTTGCAATATTTGTTATATTTTTGAATTACATGTATTTTTAAAATAAACTGAGTTCGACAGTTTACAGACCAACGACATCTATCGTCTATCGGCAAGTAGGCATTTTTTTTTTCTATTGCCGAATGATCGGCAATAAAACTGAATTTCGGCCAAATGCCGAAGTACGGTTCAAGCTGCCGAAATTCAGTTAAATCGAATGTGAAACGAATTTCGGCCCATCCCTAATAAATATACAAGAATTGATCGAATATTAGATTAGTTTATTACATGGTGCGGATGACACTTGTTACCATATGAATTGGGAAGTGACAACATTTACCTAATCAATTTGTCGATCTAGATTTTTTGAGTCAAATTTCGAAGAAATATATTTAAAACTAGCGCCTCACTCTCGCCTCGCTTGCCTCTAGACAAACAAAAATAAATCAATCCCTAGGGAACCGTACATTTTTCCGGGATAAAAAGTAGCCTATTTGTTATTCTGATGTATGAACTATATTATAGTGAAGTTTCATTAGCTGTATAAGTTACTATAGTTTTTTAACTATCCCACGGGAACTCTTTAATTTTCCGGGATGAAAATATCTAAAATGTTGACCGGGGATATAAAGTACTACTACGCAAAATTTCATTTAAATCGGTCCTCAGTTTTGAAGATTAGCCCGTTCAAGCAGACAAACAGACAGAGAAACAAAAAATTGAAAAAAATCTGGATTTGTTCTATTCCTCTCCTTACATCCCCCTGACTCGATTTTTAGCATTTTTTTATGTACAGACATTCGACCTCTACAGTTTTATTATATGTATACTCGTAGATATCGTCAATACCTGACTCATGTTTTACTACCAATTCATGTGACAAAAAAAAAACAGATAAATTATGGCTGCATCAGTTAGTACGTAGGTAACTAATTTTTTCTTAAATAGGTTAAACTTCTTTATCTTACAGTTATTAATGATTTAGTATAGTATTTACGTTATACTCATAATATTTAGGTAATAGAGTAGAAATATTATGCTTTGTTTGAAAATCATAAGAACATTTGTCAGTGAAACAATTTGGTGAAAAAAGTTTGACTATTCACATCACCCGAACTATGTTACAACGAAAATACTATATTAATCCGATATAGTATAATTCCGATGTATGTATCTCCATTATATATTATGTGGCTCAAAATACAGTGATTCTAAACACGCTTAACTCCAAGGCCGCAACCCGACACGCGTTGCACCCGTTTCTAAGTGCAAAATAAACAAACTTGAGCTAATAATGTACCTACCTACGTACTGTTAGCGAAAGCAAAATATTATTAAATATTTTATTTGCGTCATCTTTAATTACAATCTATACATATAATGAAATTGCAACTAAGCCGAATCTGTACATTAAATATTTTTTGGATAATCTTATTGAAATAGACATTATTATCGATACAGAGGCCGAATGTCCATTTTTTTAATATGTATGTATTTAAAAGTCATATATGTGTAGTTTGTCCACTACCTGGTATCCATGACACAAGCCAAGCTTATCACGGAACTAAATGGTGCTGTGTGTTAATGTACCAACATATATAGTTTTTAGAATTTTTGTCTGTCCGTCTGTTTTTCTGTTACCGCATCACAGAAAAGCCACTGGAGGGATTTTGATGAAATTTGGTATGGTGATAGCTGGTTATCCGGGTTAACATATAGGGTACTTTTTACTGCGAGAAAATATCTCCTCTCTGAGAAATCTATACTAAACGTTAAAACGTAAACAGGGATGAATCCGAGCGGAACGAGGGTGAGTCGCTAGTTCCTTTGTAAGTTTTTTTCTTTAATAACTTACCCAGGTATAAAATTCCTTTTTTTTTATTGAACGCCATGTTAAGTCTCCTGAAGATTACATATTAGTTTATAAATAATTAATTTTTTATACCTGACATAAATCGTAGTAATTATTATGCTCGCCATTTATAGAGCTAAGTAAAATTGAACTGAGGTAAATGTTCGATGTCTTATATAGAAAATAATACGATAAAATTAAAACAAAGATAAAAGAATATTTTTAAAAATATTCTAATATATCATGGATCCAAATGAATTAATTACTGACATGGCTAAAAAACTGCCACATCGTCCTCCCTCGCGGAATCGAATTAACCTTCTGATGAAATTCATATTAATATCACAAAAACTTAGTGCCATTTTAAAAAATGACTAACTTTTAGGTAATTAATATAAATTGAATTATGATTCATTATATTATTACTATTACCCTTTATTGTTTTAATTAAACAAGCAAACAAGAACATAAACGGTTCTTTAGAAAAAAAAATTGTGACTGAAATATATTTACTGTCACCCAAAATTCAACTACGATTTATAGTCCAGTAATTTGATGGCCCAAAAAAGAGGTTACCTGAAAAAAATCCGGGAGTTTTGAAAATTTTTGATTGTGTAGTAATACTTACTAGAGACACCATGATAAAATAATACGCCACTTACTCTACCTAACATGGCGGTGGGGAAATGAGTTTTTTGGCCAAAACGCGTGTTGAGTCGACTTTGCAGCGCTCGTACGTTAAAACTGTTCATTTTACAAAAACAAAGGTTATAACATAAATTATAGGAAATTTTCTCCAGTTTCATTTATTACATAATTATTTTCACCGTTAAATGAGTAGGAACGGAGCTATTGTCAAAAAACTATTTTAGGCACCGTTTTTCCTATATGGCGGCGCAAGCGGCAAAGATACGAGGTGGCAAAGTAGAAATTCGGAAAGAGCCCATCGAAATCTATAAAATCACTAATTTTAAAAACTCCCAGAAAACTTTCCAGGTAAAACTACCAAATGACTGGACTATTATAATGCGTTAAAATCCATCAATAATCATCTATTAATCATTTAATCAAAATATTGTTATAAAGTGTGTAAAAGAAATAAATATATGTATGTACCTACATGAACAGTAGATTGTAGAGATGCATTCATGATACCTACATATTTTCTAGTACTAATAACATAAACATGCAACAAGTTTACATACATAATTCACACACTATTTCATACATACATAATTCACACACAAACGAATTCTCTATACTACCATCAAAGTCCCGATAAATTCTATATAGTGTACCGAGATTTTGTACCCTACAATTCGTTATTCGAGATATGGATATATTGATATATTTATTTATTTATTTCAATCATATTATCTATACTGTAATCTGTACTATAATAAAACTGTAGAGAAATGTCTATACATAAAAAAAAATCTAAAAACCGACTCAGTGGGATGTAAGAAGAGCACTAGAACAAATCCAATTTTTTTTTATTTTTTTTTGTTTCTCTGTCTGTTTATGTGTTTGTACGGGCTTATCTCCGAAATTGTTGGATCGATTTAATTAAAAATTTTATGGTGGTACCTTATATCTACGGTCAACATTTTAGATACTTTTAATCCTGGAAAATTAAATAGTTCCCGTGGGATAGTTAAAAAACTATAGTAACTTATACAGCTTAGTACACAAAAACTACTGATTGGATTTTAATGAAACTTTACAATAATGTAGTTCATACATCAGAATAACAAATAGGCTACTTTTTATCCCGGAAAATGTACGGTTCCCGTGGGATAGATTTGTATTTGTTTGTGTAGAGGCGAACCCGAGCGAAGCGAGGGTGAACCGCTAGTTTTACATAAAAATATGACTGAAACTGTTCTTTGCTAAGCTTTTCAATATGGTAAAGGAAATTATTATCTTTAATAAAATTACGTTAAGATCCCAATTTTATATAAAACATAGGTATATTAACTAAATCTAGTCCCTTATTATGCTTAAACATATTTTTTATATTCAACGAAAAATGCAAAATGACGTCAATATTTGTAGGCATTTCCTTGTAAAGTTTCCAATTTCTTTGAACTACTTGATCGCATTGTTATTCGCCGGTGCAGGGTTCACTTACAATAAGCGAAGTTATAATTTTACGCCGGGAATGCAAACGGTAAATGTTTCACAAGGCAATCCGATACTTCACAGGCCAGGCGTTATCAATTATGGCCCGCTAACGTTACTATTAAGAATAAAATAAAATATTACATCTTATTGAGTTGGTTAATTTAATATAGCGAGAATTTTATGTTTTTAGCCCTATTTAATTCCCACTCCTGGGCATGGGCCTGCCTCGAATGCGAAGGAAATCAGGCCACAGTCCACCACGCTGGCCAAGTGCGCCACACATTGCCTTTCAAAAACTTGCTAAGTTCTCTCAGACATGCAGGTTTTGTCACGTTATGTGATTCATTGCATCGTAAGATAAGTGTTAATCCTGTTGAAAATGATTCGCACAAGAGAATGTCAGGCGCAAGACTCAGGATTTGAACCTGCTTCGCATGGTTTACCAAGCGAACGCGTTACCACTGAGCTATCACTGCCTGAGAACTATATAAGTTTCTTTAATACATAAGTAAACACCACTGATGTGACTCGTGATGAGGCAATCGCTTGGATATATCTACTTTTGCTTAACATATTTTTTCCTAAAGACAATTATTTATATTTATTATTGTACCTAACTTAAAATAGCTTATTTCACTCATATGGATAAATCTGTTAAACCTTTAAGACTACATGGACAATTTCATCACATCAACAGTCTGAATTTTTAACAGTATGTATATTTGCTATTTGAAAACTCAAAATATTTGTTTATTAATACGTAATTCTAGATAGTAAGCCTTTTGACCTAGATTTAATTAACCGACTTCCAAAAAGGAGGAGGTTCTCAATACGTCGGAATCTTTTTATTCCTATAAGTTCCTTTGTTGCGTCCGATTTTTTTAATATAAATAAAAAATATAATTAATACACAATTAATGTGCTAATTTTAAAATGGAGTCTGAATAAAATTATATATTTTTAACCAACTTCAAAAAAAAGAGGGGTTCTCAATTCGTCGGAACCTTTTTTTTATGTATGTTCACCGATTACTCGAAGACGCCTGAACCGATTTGGAAAATTCTTTTTTTGTTTCAAAGGGTATTCTTCCCAGGTGGTCCCATTAAAATTTTATCGAAATCGGTCAAGCGGTTTTTAAATACATTTATTTAAATAATTAATCAATCGAATATGTTTTTATTAAAAATCTTTCTTCTTACAAATTACCTGCTTATTACGTCTACACTAAAAATGGAAATATAAAAACTAAAAAAAAAACCGACTTCCAGGCAGTGAAAAGTAAAAAATAACTAAACAGGGGTTTTCATTTAGAATAGATACCTAATCAGATATTTTCGAAGTCGGTGTACTTTGATTTGTATTGGCTGGCACCGACTTCGAAAGTATCTGATTAGGTATCTTTTCTAAATGAAAACCCCTGTTTAGTTATTTTTTAATTTCAGTGCCTGGAACTCGGTTTTTATTTTTTTTTTAAGTTTTTATGATTTCATAACTAAAGACAAGACATTTTTAATTGAAATTATTCAAATTGTAAATCGGGCAAATGCTAGTACGCACGCATTTTCAATGTTCCGTGCACACTTAATTAAATAAACAACATAAAAAGATGAGGCTAATTTTGTTTATAGATAGATTCAAAATTATAAATTAAAAAAAAAGTAGCACTAAATAAAAAAAAATACTATGCCAAACAATATAATTTTCCAATTGCAATGAAAACAGCTTAATTTTGTACATTATTCTCTCTGATATAAATCAACAACAACAAATATACAAATAACAGGATTATCGAAATAAATTTTGCATTTACTAACATAGCTTAAATTGCTTTACGTATCAATAAATTATACTAATTCAATCATTTTAACAGTAACAGAAATCCTATTAATGTTCCATAATAGGCTACATAAGTTTTATAATCATATTTTTTGGTATTTAGTTATATAATAGCAATGGATATACATATGTACCTACATCCTACATTTTAAAAGATCGGCTTTCAAAGGTACGCGATGCTTCATTCGAGACTTGAGCTCAAGAGGACTCGTTGAACACGTCGCTTCGTTTGCTAATAGACAAAGGGGTATAGGAGAGTGATGGAAGCTGTCATCCCTTACATCGGAAAACTACAAGCGCCGATCTAGAATATATACGTGCATCCTTTATTAGATGAAATCTGATTTTTTGGAGTAAAATAATATCCTAATATAAGACTGTTGTGATTTTACTCTTAGGAGAATAGACTAAATGTCACATCGTTCAGTTGCTGTGTGAAAGGAGGACATCAACACACTTTCGCATTTATAACTAGCGGCTCACCCTCGCTTTAGACAAACAAAAACAAATCTATCCCACGGGAACCGTACATTTTCCGGGATTAAAAGTAGCCTATTTTTTATTCTGATGTATGAACCATATTATTGTAAAGTTTCATTAAAATCCAATCAAATTTAAGGCCGGCAACGCATTTGCAAGCCTTGCGGTGTTGCAGATGTCCATGGGCGGCGGTGATCACTTTTCATCAGGTGAGCCTGCTGCTCGTTTGCCTCCTTGGTCACATAAAAAAAATAATCAATAGTTTTTTGTACTAGGCTGTATAAATTACTAGTTTTTTAACTATCCTACGGGAACCCTTTAATTTTCCGGTATGAAGAGTATCTAAAATATTGGTTAGGGATATAAAGTACAATGCAAAATTTCATTCAAATCGGTCCAACAGTTTCGGAGATTAACCCGTACAAACAGAACACTGACAGAGAAAAAAAAATTAGAGTTTGTTCTATTTCTTTTCTTACATCACTCTGACTCGGTTTTTAGCATTTTTTTCTATGTACAGACTTTCGACCTCTACAGTTTTATTAGGTATATAGATGGAGTAAATATTTTTAATTTCCTCGGTGTTGTAGTAGTTAGAATGTACATCCAAAGGTCCCGTGTTCGAGTTCCGGGTTGGGCCAAGTTTAGTTATTTAGTATTTCTGTTTAGAAAGTCCCAGCAACAGCTCGGAGTTGGGAAGTTTGCGTTTCACCCTCGTAGAGCACGTAAAGCTTAAGTTAAAGCGCAGGACCTTTTCGCCCGTAAGGTTCTTGTCGAAGTATCGTCCCATCGGAATTTGAGAGTGAATGGTATAGAGAGTTTTAACTTTTGGTTAGTAAAATATTTTTTTATTAAATAAAAAAAAAACTTTTAACGTTATTTTTATTTCGTATCCTTATATCTAAAGAAAGAATAACATGCAGATCGCAGGCAATATGATTTATCAATATTTATTGTATTTATTTTGAATCTACCACATTGGCTTTAAGAATTGAGTTTAGAGATACACTCGGATGTCTATTATTATTTCAAGCTAAAAAATCCGCTCTCGCCTTAAGAAGATCAACATAACTACAACAATTCTAATTAATTTTCCACAGTGTTATAGAAAACATTAGTACCTACAATTTAATTAAATTCTTCAAAGAATTGTTCTCCATACGACTCTAAATTTTAAAAGGTTTGCTTTTTTATTGTAATTCAAGTGACTTGCCCATGTTTTGCATAGATTTTAAACGTCACGTAGGTTTTTATAATAGGAGTATTCCACGACATGATGTACTGTGATAAAAGCCTATTTCCGGCCCACAAATTAATTATCTCTATGAATCGTGATGCGTGATAAAATCTCTCAAAGAGATAGGTATGATTTGTCCACATACTTTTCCTTTATTTTCTAAAACATATCTTTTATGGTACATAAATAAATAAATAAAAAGAAAACAAGGTAATAAACACTTTCTCAACTGTAATTGTTTTAATTTTAATAATTATAATTAAAGTAATTAGAATGTTCGACGTGAGCACCTCGTACACTGTACAGAATCCAATTTCCGCACATTATGTATGGTTATTTTAATCATACTATTTTCTACCAATCAATCACGGATATTCATTACTAGGCTGTTCTACATTTACTATTTAAAATATTTGAAGAGAGAAAAAATATGCAAAATCTATTAATATTTTTAAGAAAAAATTAAAAAAGCACATACTTTCGAAAGATTCGATTAAGTAGCACTACTACATGATGATGAAGTTTTTTTATTATATAATTTTCCTAATATTAAGTGAACTATGTTCTTTTTTGGAAATAAATGTCTTTAAACCTAAGATGACAAAGTTATCTTGTATATTTGAATCTTGGTAGCAGCATGCATAGTTTGACTCAACGGGGTTTCATATACATACATAATATGTAGACTAGGTACTACTATTAAATAAAGTAAAAATACCGATATCGGGAGCTGGTTGCAGCAGTACAGTCTCAGAAAAAAATCATCCACAGAAGAGTGGATTTTATGGTTGACATTTCTATCTGCTCTCAATTCTTCTCTATTTGTAATAAGTCTTAAGACTTTGTGTTGGACATTTGACTTGTCGGCTTACTGTCCCTGATCATTATAGGTTGTAATGAAAATATATTTTCTAATTATTCGATATTCCTCTTGAAAATATATTCAGTTAATAAAAATATTATTGTAATAACATGTAACAATCTCTGGCGAAATGCATGATGCAGCGTCAGCATGTCGCCGGTAGCGACGTGCGTCCCGCCACCGGACACTCCTGCGCCGCCCGCCGACCACGCACCCCGCTATGTAAGGTATGTTTTAGTACTATAATATTATAAACGTGAAAGTTGGTAATCATGTTTGTTACTTTTTCACGCAAAAACTACTGAACGGATTTTGATGAAACTTTATATTAGTATAGTATAACTTATACATTAGAGTAACACATAGGCTTATATAATGTATACGCAAGTATAAAATACAATAAAGCTTTAAGTTTAATTGAGCTTGTTTCATATAAGTATAGTTACTGGTAAGATTAACATTCTTGGTGTTATATAAAGAGCTAATTTTGACTTCCAAACAATTGATCTTCCTCTGAATTTCAATTGTGCGAGGCTAATTTGAATAAAGCGTCTTAATAAAGCTAGATCCTTGAACGTTGTTTGCAAATAAATAACGTTAAATACGTTAATCTTAGAATAATTGCGTTATTATTCTAAGGTTTAAACAGTAGGTAAAGAAGGTACATAGAACTGATATAAATATTTTCTTATTCGTCTTAAGTATTGAATTAAAATTTTGTGTAAGAATTTCTCTTCTTGCCTGGCACTGCCCATAGAGTCATTTTTTATATGATTTTTGTATTTGTTTTCGGATTTTCACCTTATTTTATACTAGCGACTCACCCTCGCTTCGCTTCAGGTTCGCCCCTGGACAAAAACAAATCTATCCCACGGGAACCGTACATTTTTACGGGATAGTATATAGCCTATGGCCTTCCTCAGTTAACGGGCTGTCTAATGCAAAAAGAATTTTTCAAATCAGATTAGTAGTTCCTGAGATTAGCGCGTTCAACCTAACAAACAAACAAACAAACAAACTCTTCAGATTTATAGTATTAGTATAGATTATTGGGTTATTTTATAATGTAACTAGTAACTAAAGATTTTCTAAGAAATAAAAGCAAAATTTTGACGAATCATGTTCTTGATTAAATTTTATATAAACTTAACTGACACTTTCTAACTAACTACTGTGACTACTGCGTTATCATCATTGCTGCCTGACGATAAAGAAAGAAGAAGTTCAGGTTTGAAATGGCCATTACCTCACAGTCACGTGGTCTCGGTAGTACAACGTGTGATGTGACGTAGTGGAAGTCTCGACCTGGACATACTACAAAAATCAAGACTTTTTCATAGAAAAGAAGATATGAGAAAATTGGAAATGTTGAAAATACTGGCATTGTACTGTAATTTTCTAATTTTGGTCAACTTTTTTACAGCTTTCCTTAATTCCTTATACGATATGATACTACGTAAGTCTATATATTCTCAACTTGCTTATTGAATCGTTATTTGAATTCGAATAAAAGTTTTAGAGTCACTCAGAATATATTTGGTTATTTTTATTTTTTAAGTTAACATAAGTTATAAAATTTAAATAAAACTATCTGTTCGAATTTTTTCGCGGATTTATTTTGATTTTTGGTTCCTGACGTTGATAAATCCGCGAAAAAATCCGAAAAGATAGTTTTATTTAAATGTCAAATATTCGCGTAAATCTAAGAAAGTATTATAAGTTTTAAGACTTAACAATGTTTATATTTAAAAAAGGAGCATGCCAGGTGAATAAACTACCCCGTTCGGACGTGTTTATTGCCGTCCATCGAGCAACATTGTAACAAACATTGTAAAAACCTTCAGGGTGAACGTGTTAGCCCAACTCTTTGACATAACCCTATATTGAAGCTCTAACGAAACCTTTTCACTACACTTCATAACAAGGTAAGTACTTTGTGAATCATTACTAATATGATGTAAAAATGTTCGTTTATTTGTCTTTATTTTGATAACTTCAAAGTGTTTGTAGTATTACCGTCTCATTAAAGTTTTTCTCAACTCCGTTCACATGGTAAACCACCGTTTACCATACGGGAATAAAAGGTAACCTTATGATGCAATTATGTCTTTGCTAAATTGAACATCGAAATCTGTTTAGCGTTTTCAACGTGAAAAGGTATAAACAGACAGTCAAAAAAACTTTTATATTTATTATATTTAGTATGAACGTGAAACGTTATATGGACACGTTATAATTTTTTGCATAGATAAACTATTAAATACGCATATAACTCGATATATAAATAAAGTTAAGAACGATAGCTGGTTTCCATATAACTTTGTAGCCTTCAGTAATAAATAATGTAATATGTTTGTATTTTACTTTGGCGAAGTTTTACTTATCTCCTGAGTTCAGAATCTCATTACAGCAGTGTTTCAGTCGCGGAGTCTCGCTTAGAACATAGATGAGTTTAAAACTATTTTCAGGTTGAGTTCATTATTGAAATTTAATTAAAATTGTATACAGACGATGTTATATTTTGTATATAGGTTCACTACCACAATCTCTGACGATAATATACAAATGAAATTATGGCTTAGAAATTTTATTTTCAATCATATTTGCTGATTGCTGACAATATTAACATTTTTTTCAGGTTCTAGATAACTAGAACCATTTTTGTTTAATTTAAGCATAATGTATAGGACATTATGCTAAGTTCAAGTTTTTATCAATAAAAATACTATTAAAAATTAAATTAACTGTTTAATATCATTTTAAGCATTACTTAAAAATATGCTAACAAACAAGTTGACTTTACTTACTTTTGTGTTGAAACTTTATATATTTAATATATTACATCAAAATAACTTTAAAAATTGTTAGCTTCTATCCAGTTAAATAAATCTAAGAAAACGCGTCCTTCACTTGAAGAATACCAAGTAAGTTGGCAATATTAGCCTTTGTAGCCTTTAATGTAATTTACACTAGAAATATTTATAGATATCTATAGTGTAGATATTTGTAGTACAGATATCTACAGTATAGATATACTTTTGGAACTTTCTTATTCTATAAAATCTATACCTATTTGTAAAGTGTAGCTAACTTATGTATTGAAAAATCGTAAAAAATGATCTATCTTTTTGTACCCCCTAATCTCCGGAAGGGCTGAACTGATTTCTAACGTTATTTTCACTGGGGAAATATTTTATATTTTTAGGGACGCAGTATAGGGTCGGAGACAAGGGCGAGTTGTTGACTATTGATATTAATTTTGAAAGCTTTAGTTAAACTTAAGTTTAAATATTAAACCAAAGTAATTCATTCGTTAAAAGACATTCATTCTCGGCGTGAGGTCCTGTCGGTGTCGCGTTTCTATCGTTTCCGACGTTGCACCACTGTCCGAAACATTCGCTCTGCGAAATTCAACACTCACGAACAATCACGTAGTGTTTAGTCAAAACATTGTCGACACTATTACAAATAAGAAGGTAAGTATGCTTCTCTTTATATCACTTTATTTTCGTTTAACTAACGTAAATAAAGATTTAATTATAAAGGATTACAATAATATAAAAACCTAGCTGTGATTTCCGACTTTATTTGTAAAAAAAATTTTTTTGAAAACCCTGCATTTAGTTAAGTCATGTGGGGTAAAAATTAATGATCCAGTTTTATAAAAGAATCTTATAGTCATATTTAGAATTATAAGATATGCTGAAATATATAGGTATATAAATAGGCTAAGAAAAAACAGTCCAGTTACTTTTGCTCCTCTGTCTGTAAACCAATTTTCTTTTTTATTCAGTAGCTATTATGCTTTAGTGTTATCAATAAAAAAAATATTGTCGTATTTTGATCAACGGACGAACAGTCATCAGGTAATTTAGTTTAAATAATACAGTCATTTTTTTAATATAATTCGAGAAAAATTGTATAAATAGGTCTTTAGTCACTAATTGAGTTTTTCAAATTATACTTCTTTTGGCACGTTTGGAAAAAAATATGAGAGTAAAATTTTTACGATGCGCGCGCACACCGACAGCCAAAAAGCGACATGATGAAGGTAACTGAAAGCGATATGATGAAGTTAGCTACGTTCCTTTTATAGACAGAGAGTTGTGACATACGGGATGAAATCGTTAGCTATTTTTGTTTTGTTTCGTCAAAGAAGTATAACTTCTTACATGCCATACATAAGTTTTTTTTAATCTTTCTTTTAAAGGGTTGAGTCACAAAATGATCATGCCACCCTTATAGGAATAATTAAACACAATTAATACAACTTACTTAATCAGTATTATAAATAACATAAATTAGGTTAATTGAGTTATTATTTATTTTCTGACATTTAAACAAATATTTAACAAAACTATGAAAACTACATTAATATTGTCATTTAAGATTGAAATGTAATTCTAGACAGTGAATTATAGCGTTGAAAGTTGTACTGTTTTAGTTCAACAGAGAACATTGTCTCCGTATCCTTGTTTAAATAGCTGGTATTTGTGGAATTCCATACACAAAGCACCTACTGGCAGCTTGATCTATATATATATTTCAGTAGATTTGTTAAAATCACGGTAATACATCATTCTTACTTTACTTCACTTTAGCACATTGAGAGGCGAACGTTGCTACGATTCAGTTCAGTCAGTCAGTACATTATTTATGATGAATACTAAATTACAAATATAAAGTGTGTTTTTTGGTTTGTTCACTGTTTGGTTCAAAAACTTAGCATACAGTTTATAGGTCAGATTTACATTTCTTTTGATTCAAATATTCTCATTATAAAAAATTTTAAGATTTCCGTGAAATATTATATACTAGCGACTCACCCTCGTTTCGCTCGGTTTCGTCCCTAGGTTGAGTCCCCATACAAACTTTCATCTCCATTTTCACTCCCTTAAGGAATGTTTTTCGGGATAAAAACTATCCTATATCCTTCCCAGGGTTTCAAACTATCTTCTTACCAAATTTCAACTTAATCGGTTTAGTAGTTTCGGAGCCTATTCGGTGCAAACAAACAATCAAATCCTTCCTCTTCATAATATTAATATTGATAACTAGGTATGTGCGATATTAGGTAGTTACGGCAGAAGTGAAGTGAAAGCGCATAACTAGCATAATATAATTATTTGGTATTAATAAAAGATACTTTGGTTAGTCACATAATGTGGTTTTCAGAATTTAATAATGTTGAAATCTACACTAAAATAATTTTAATTAAAAATTTTTAGTACTGACATTACTGACTTTGGCTAGATAATTTAAAAAATACGTACGTTTTTAGAAAAAAGTCCATTTAAGGCTATAGTCTTAGTTATTGTGAAAAAATATCTTTAAAAGACTATCTGGTTGCAGACTTACTTAAAAAATTAAAAAATTAACCACCATTACTGAGTTCAGAACAAAAGGCAGCAATTTCGCATCCCCTTCGACAATTACCATAACGCGTTATATAAACAGTGCAGTTAAAATCACCCCCGATGGGGTGCCGAGCGTTTTATCATCAATAACCTGAACTTCGAATGCTTAAATTACTACTTTTACGTTTCAGAGGAGACTCGAATAGGTGACATTTCTTTTCATATATACCTAGATATAAATTGAAAATTTTTAATACACCTAATAGTATAAGATAAGTAGGTTCTGTATCGCTAACTTCAATTAGATCAGCCAAAACTACTTTATTTGTATGAAGGACGTAATCTGTGGAACTATGTAGTATGTACTGAATTAATTATAAGTATTTTTTTAACTTATAGAAAGTTTTAAATAGTATCACTGAGTAACAAGGCTATTTTTCTATTTATTATCTACACAGACTCGTAGGAAAAAACTAGTTATTAATTGAAATTATTACATACTAGTGACTTATTTAACTTTTTATATGCGACACAATTGATATAAATCTAATACTAAATGTTAAGTGAAGCTTACTACATACAATACATTAGTGATAACCGCACCCACATCGGTTAAGCCGTTTCCGAGATTAGCGCGAACAAACGCAGCGACAAACATTCTAAAAATCATTGTGTTGTGTTCTATTGGGTTAATGAAGACCCCCAATAATAGTTCTTCTCAAATATTTTCTATGTACAAATCGATCAGCTACACTTTTATTATATGTATAGATTAAATAATTTGTGTTTCATGACTTTTTATAAATCCAGATACTACATTTATCAGATCGAACGAATGTTGTCGACTTATATTCGAGAACTTTTAGTAAACTAAATTATAAGCTCTACAAGCAGGGGTAGATCCCCAAATTGCTGGGATTTGCTAAAGGCGAGATATGAAAAACGAAATCAAAGTAGAAATACTGTGCGGTAGGGATATTGCCTAACTATAATAAAATTTAAGTGTCTGTCTACAGAACTTGGAGTGAATAAAGGGCTGTTAAAGGTCATGTAAGGCATTTCATGTAAATAAATTATGTACTGAATGATTAATCGTATATCTTAATGCAGTTAATATGAGTAGGGGTCGAGAGCATAACTTGTAAACTTGACAGTTATAGAAAAAACGTGTGGTTGTAGGTACTTATGTAGCACATAAAAAGTTATACTTCTTTGACGTAACAGAACTAAAATAGCTAAAGATTTCATCTCGTATGTCACAACTCTCTGTTTGCAATAGGAATGCAGCTAACTTCATCACGTCGCTTTCAGCTAACTTCATCATGTCGCTTTTTGGCTGTCAGTGTGGGCGCGCATCGTAAAAGTTTTACTCTCATATTTTTTTCCAAACGTGCCAAAAGAAGTATAACTTCAAAAATGTAAAAACAAAATGCTAAAATTTGTTGTATTTACTAAGCTATTGGAAAACCTTAACAACTTTAATAAAATTTATTGGCGGGTAAACCATTCAGGCAAGAACTACATACTCGTACTACTACTACAACTACTTTTACACGTGCACATGGAAAGAAAAATACCAGTTTAAGTAATTTTAGCAGGACTTGTAGGTAGAGGATACACTTTTTTTTCCGTAAAAACCATTTTTCCTTGTGGGATACAACATTTATAATTTTTTGGCGAGGAATATATTAAGTATCAAAACTTAAAAAAAAAACCGACTTCCAGGCACTGAAAAGTGAAAAATAACTAAACAGGGGTTTTCATTTAGAATACATACCTAATCAGATATTTTCGAAGTCGGTGCCAGCCAATACAAATCAAAGCACACCGACTTCGAAAATATCTGATTAGGTATGTATTCTAAATGAAAACCCCTGTTTAGTTATTTTTTACTTTTCAGTGCCTGGAAGTCGGTTTTTATTTTTTTTTTAAAGTTTTTATTTTTCCATTTTTAGTGTAGACGTAATAAGCAAGTAATTTGTAAAAAGAAATATTTTTAATAAATAAAATCATATTCGATTAAGCCATTTACTTAAAAACCGCTTGACCGATTTCGATAAAATTTAAATGGGACCACCGGAAAAAAATACCCTTTGAAACAAAAAAAGAATTTTCCAAATCGGTTCAGCCGTATTCTAATAATCCGTGAACATACATAAAAAAAAAAGAAAAAAAAAGATTTCGACGAATTGAGAACCTCCTCCTTTTTGGAAGTCGGTTAATAATAGTAGTTAATATAAAAAACTTATACACGACAATCGTATACTTTGAATTGATTATTACTTTTCCTAATTATTATTATTACTTATTAAGTTTCAAAAATATTATAATCTATACTATAATATTATAAAGAGGTAAAGTTTGTGAGTTTCTGAGGTTATAGAGGGTAAATCTCTGGATCTACTGAACCGATTTAGATGTGGTAAGAAGATAGTTTGAGACCCTGGTAAAGACATAGGATACTTTCTATCCTGGAAATCATCCCTTAAGGATGAAAGTTTGTATGGGGAATCAACTTAGGAACGAACCCGAACGAAGCGAGTGTGAGACTGTAAGTCGCTAGTCTATACATATTATAAAATTGTAACCAAACCAAATCTGTACATTAAATATTTTTTGGAAAATCTTACTGAAATAGACATTATTATCGATACAGAGGCCGAATCTATAGTTTTTAGAATTTTTGTCTGTCTGTCTGTCTGTCTGTCTGTCTGTCTGTCTGTTACCGCATCACGGAAAAACCACTGGAGGGATTTTGATGAAATTTGGTATGATGATAGCTGGGTGTCCGGGTCAACATATAGGATACTTTTTACCGCGGGAAAATATCTCATTTCTGAAAAAAAATACAAAAACTGGTTAAAACATAACCACGATGATACTATTTGTAAACAGTTTAGCAAGGTATCTTACTAAATATGGTAAAAACTATAAAAATAGCTAATCTTGAAAATCAAATTATCAATAGCGCTATTTTATCCATTAAAATAGTTATTTCAATTAATATGTATTTATGTGTTATTTAGATATTCGACAATAGATGTCGCTATGTGTTTTTAAAATACGTAGTTTTCATTCCAAAAAGAAATGAATGTACAGATATAACCTTTCTACGGTTTTATTAGAATTACTACTAAATTACCCGCGGCTTCGCCCGTGTTTAAATTATCAGTAAAGCAAACTTTTTGGCTTAATAAATTATATTAGTAACTATACATAATAAAATTGTAACTAAACCGAATCTGTAAATTCAATATTTTTCCAAAAATCTTATTAGAATACTCATTATTAGCGATATAGAGCCTGAATCTATAGTTTTTAGATTTTTTCTGTCTGTCTGTATGTGACCGTATCACAAAAAAATCACTGGAGGGATTTTGATGAAATTTGGTATGGTGATAGCAGGTTATCCGGGTCAACACATAGGATTCTTTTTACCGCATAAAAATATATCACTTCTGAGAAAAAATACAAAAACTGGTTAAAATAAAAGCACGATAATACTGTGAACATTTTAGCAAGGTAACTTACTTATATATTATGTTAAAACTATTTAAAAAAATTATCTTAAAAGAAATATCAATAGCGCTATTTTATTCATTAAAATAGTTATTTTAAAGAACATTTATTTATGTGTTATTTAGTTATTTGACAATAGATGTCGCCATGTGTTTTTAAAATACGTAGTTTTAATCCAAAAAAAAATGTACAGATATGACCTTTCTATGACTTTATTAGAATTACTACTAAATCACCCGCGGCCCCGCCCGTGTTTAAATTTTCAATAAAACAGGAGCTTTTTGGCTTTATAAATTAGTAACATATTAGTAATTTTTGGTTGGCCGAGACAATTTTCAAATGAAAATAAATTTGTAAATTTTTATTGTTTAGTAAATGATGTTAATATTTTTTAATCTTTTGAATGAAAAATTGGGCAACTGCAAATCCAACTCGCTCATTATAGGTTTCGTATAGCAAAATACTATGCTGTTTTTCTTACTTACGTGTTTTATTAGGTTAACACTAAAATAAATACGAATAATATTTACGTTTCAACAATATCGACTCATTTATGGAAAACAAGTTTATGGCTGTAAACTGACAAAGCTGGTAACTAAAAATATTCTATATCTCAAAAACTATAAAAAAGTATTATAGGAACTATTATACCTCAACTTTTTCAGTTTTTCTTGACACCATTTCGTGGAAGGTAAAGGCTTAAAAGACACAATAAAATGCTTACGACGTTAATCATATTAGCCGAGCCATATGAAATAATAAAAAGTATTTGCTTAGAATTATTTACCTATTATACTTTACTAGAAATATTACTAACTAGCGCTAACCTATCCCTGTTTCGCGACAAATTAACATTAAAAAAAGTTATCATTATGTAATTTAAATAATCAGCAAAATATTAAATTAATCAATAGCTGTCTATTAGTAAAAAATGATTAAAATTAATTCCGTAGTTTGAGAGTTTATCGCTAAAAATTAAACAAACATACAAAACAGAAGTATAGACATACTATAAACGTTATTGTTAAAATAAAAAGTAAAATATTACTAAATCAAATATGAGATTAACGGAGGAACCTTTGTGGTATTGTCAATCACTGCCATTATTCACCAATCATGCGGTGCGCAATGAAAGTGGTACATGTAAGAGTATACTAATGTGTAAAACCTAAGAATTTGGTTTTTGATCAACAGAACGCGGGCGGAGCCGCGGGCGATGCTAGTAATTGTATAAAGTTAAAAAACGTATCAAAATTTTAAATTCATAATGGTTTTTAGCAATATATTATCGTTGCTATTACTATTAATTAATTATTATTCATACGTTATAGTAATAATGCCGTAACGCATGGATCAACGTGATCTTTGCTACGAAAAATAAACTGAAAAAGTAATCAAAGCCAGACTGAATCGAAAAGCAATGTTCCACGCCGTCGTTTTTCCATTCACTTTTATTAAATATTGTTGGAACTTCCGGTTGATTGTATTGAACAGTGAGAAGCTTTTGTTTTAACTTCGTTCAACTTCCTGCAGATCTTGTTCAGTTGGAAAGTTAACAAAGAAATGATTTACTAATGCTGTTTACATAGAAATTTTCATGTGAAGTGAATTTTTATTAGCTCACATTTATTTATTTTAAAATAATTATTTGTGAAAAATAGACATATATATAATATGTATGTACATAAATATTTTTATGTGCATCATTCAAATGTATAATATAACTAAAAGACAAATAAACTTTTTTGTTTTTATTCAAGCTTGTTTTGTTTTATTAATGTTGATGAACTGATATTGATAAAACTTACGATATATGGGTGAAGCAAGTAATGGTTCGATAATTAATGTATTGGGCATATTAGAGTCTTCTGTGACATATTTTGAAATACAATAAGGCTTGTATTTATTCAAGTATTTATAAAAGTAAGGCTTGTACTTATAAAAGTAGTAAGATTTCTATATTTCAACAACGAAAAGAGTTTATTTTTATACTTTAAAAGGTATACGTATTGAGCGCTTTTGTCTAGAGCTTATTTATAGATGATAAAACATTTTCTTGATTAAAAATATGATTTTAGATGAAAACCTACGAGTATCGAACACATAATACTTTATAGATGTACGCGAATATTTGACATTTTAAATAATACTATGTATTCGGACTTTTTGGTTGGTTCGTTACGTTTCCAATGTTTTACAGAAATTCAGGCTGACGGGTGAAACGTCGGGAATCAAAATTCCGAAAAGATATTTTTATTTTAACTACATACCTAATACTTGATTTCTATCTTAGCGACCGATTAAGAGGGAGATAGAACAAATTTTGAACTTTATCCCACCAAAACCTAAATTAAGGCCAAATCGCACGCTGATTATATCCGCGAGCGACAACACTGGTATTACTGAGATGATAATCGCAGAGACGGATTTAAAAATATCAGAAGCCAACTCGCAAGAAAGAGCTGAATCACGCCAAAGGTCACCAATATCAAAAAATCCGCCATTTTCCACACCGAAGTAGCGGCCACCCCTGTGAAACTTAAGCCAAAGAATAAACATGCACTCATTATATCTTCGAGTGACCCCAAACACACAGGGGACCACATCATCGAGAGGATACTCGCAGGCAAGGGAGAAGCCTAAATCCGACCTGAACACCTACATAGACTTGCTAAAACCAAGAACCAATAAACCAACAAGAAACCATCACCAAGACCAACAGGACAATAGCCAATATGGGGCAGTTCAGTACACTAGACCTAGCAACCAGCCAACGAAGGCCGAGACTACATTCAGAACGCTCTTTTCAAGTAAACGGCGATCGTAAGGGAATTAATTACCTATAAACATGAAAAGGTAATCGGAAAACTGGCATCCTATAACAAATATGCCAACACCTTAAAACAAGGTGGCCCATGAAGCGCACTATCAGCCCGCAATACATAAGATTTTCACAGACCTTTAAAATTAAAGAGGACTCACATTGTTCTCTACCAGACTTTTACGCTTTTATATTTTTGAAGTGGACTTTTGAAGTCCTCTAGATTTTGAGTTGTATAGCTTTTTTTTAACTATTAGCCTTAAATCATCATACCCACAAGGGCATGAGAATGAAACTCCTTTATAAAAATAGAAAAATATAGAAAAAAAAATAAAAAAGGCACAGACAAATTGTTTGTGTTGTTATCTATATCTTATCGTTACTTTCTTGTTATACGCTAGCAATGTAACGGCATCCCATAAGATGACAGTACATATTTCCTCAACTATCTCGTTAATTACTTATCTTTTTGCCAACGCTATAACCTTAGCTCCCTTTGCCACATTTTTGCTATATTTTTAAAGAATAGGTACTTGAATTCTTGAATTTTTGGAATCGGTTGTAAAGTTTCTGAGATTTTCTCCGAATATCAAACTAATAAATAAGTTAATTTCTTGGCGATGTTCCATAGAAAATATTATAGTAACAAAAAAAAAATGAACAAATTACACAATACACATGAGGCAGTGGTAGCCCAGTAAATGTAATATTTATTTCGGCTTAAAGTAAACTGTGACTTTGAGAAGCGTTGTCTAGCACGAGTTCGATAAAATAACAGATTAAAGCACCTTAGTTTCTCTATAAAGAAAAAAAATATGTATAAATGATAATTTCTTAGATTTACATGGATATTTACGACATTTAAAATAAAACATTTTTTTTATTACAGCCAACATGGTCACGGGAGAGATTGAGACTCTATCTGAAACAGAGTTTGAGAAAAATTATTGAAAACGTCGGGAACGCAAAAGTTAAAATAAAGCATCAAAAAACGTTTTATTTAATATGAATATTTTAGAACATAAAATATTATTACTATCAGCGACTTAGCTTTTTTTGTAAGTAAAATTACATTCCAAGCTTCTATAAGAAATCCCAATAATAAAAGCAATGTAGCGATTTAAATCGACTTTATTAACAATTGAAGGGTGCCGTCAATTGCTCGGATATGCCTTCGAGGTAAATACAAACGATATCCGCTATATTTCTGTTCGCAATCACTATTTTTTATTCCTTTTTTATCATTTTATTTTTATAAAGCCCGCTTTATATCACATCCCTTTTGACCTAAAAAAGAACAATCCTGGATGAGGTTCTGCAGATGAAATTCACTTGAGAAATATAACTGTTTACATAATATTAAACAAATAAATACGAAATTTGTCAAATTAAATCCGGCTTTACTTGAAAGTTCTGTCTTTTTATCTAAAGTAAGCTTTGCGAATGTGCTTGTCATTTTGTAAATCTTCACGTCGTAACGGAGAAATGGATCGATTATTTTTATATCGATAAATAAAGTAGTCTATCTATTAGTCTCCAGTAAAAATTGTTTAGTTATAGAAAGCTTGAGTAATAAATAATAACAAGATGTTAATATTTCACAGTTAATAGCATGATGTGACAAAATTTTCATAATCCTCTCCTCACCATTTACACTACATCGTAAACTAAGTAAAGTTAGTCGAATACTGGAGTATTATAGAAATGACTATGTTTTACCTACATATGTAATAAAAAAAAGCAGTCATGTGGACTGCCGACAGGAGTGAAAACTTAAAACTATAAACAAACAGTTGTTATTTTTGGATATTCAAATTAATTGTTTGATCTTAAATTAAAATTTATAAATTAAAACTGTTTACATTTATCTATTTTTGACATCTATCGGCACTCTGAGTGTTTATTTATTTATTCATTTATTAGAACACCAAGAAAGTATAAACTAAACACATTATAACATACACAGAAAATAGAGCAGTTAGAGTAGTACCTTAATTATAGGTGATAACGACATTTAAAAAAAAATATTATATATAAAGGCAAAACAACATTTAGAAGATTCACATTGTTACAGCTTACAAATAAAAATTAGTTTATAATTTTAAAAATTAATATATCTATGTTACACAAGGGATTATTTAGTATAATATGACGCTATAAGTACACAAATCTTTTTTTTAAACTAGGCAAGCTATCATTAAATATATCAAAGTCCTTATTCCTGCTAATTAAACTATAGGATCTCGTAGCGTTAACACGTCACGTGACCATGCCGATGACGACTCACATGGATTTACTCCCCATCCAAACCTGCCTATAGAAATTTTCACTTCAAAAATAACATTAATAAAACTTAAATTTTATTATATTACAATAGCTGATAAAAAAATCAATATTTAACCAGCCAAAGCAAGTCATAAAGATATATTATTTGCTACATGAATTACACTACACATGTATGTACTTTGTTAGTTGCTTCTTCATAAACTGGACAAGATTTCAATAATAGTTATAAGGTTAAAATTCTATATTGTGCGTTATATCTTATGAGGAAAATATGGGTGGCGTGACGACGCCGGCGTTGCTATGCGACGCTGCACCAATCGATAGCTCCATGCAAGGGGGTAATTTGTCACCTCGCCGAGAAGCTCGCAACTCCCTGTGTTGTCATAGACAGAGTATCACTTTACAGCACTATAAGGTATTATCTTCTATTTATATAACCTGTATTGTATTTAGTGACACCCGTGTGTAGTGTTCGCGGATATCAAATACAGGTATATTAGTAACTAGCGACTTAGGTTTAGGTATCCTCGTTTTGCTCGGATACGTACATCTGTCGGTGCTGAGCAGTAAGTTATCTACGCATATAATAAAACTGTAGAGGTCGAATGTCGGTACATGGAAAAAAAATGCTAAAAACTGAGTCAGGGGGATACAAGAAGAGAAAAGAAGAAATACAGTTTTTTTTTCAATTTTTTTGTTTCTCTGTCTGTTTGTCTGTTTGTACGGGCTAATCTCCGAAACGGTTGAACCAATTTAAATGTATGTTTTCATAGTGGTACCTTATATTCCCGGTCAACATCTTAGATACTTTTCATCTCGAAAAATTAAAGATTTCCCGTGGGATAGTTAAAAAACTATAGTAACTTATGCATCTTAGTACACAAAAACTACTGATTGAATTTTAATGAATCCTTACAATAATATAGTTCATACATCAAAATAACAAACAGGATACTTTTATCTCGGAAAAATGTACGGTTTCCGTGGGATAGATTTGATTTTGTCTGTCCGCTAGTGTATTACTATGTGTGTTTTAGTTAATCTATGTACTAATTCTCATCAAAATCAGGCTAGCCGTTTCAACGTGAAGGAGTAGCAAATATAACATCATAAAAACTTTCACAAATGTAAAAGTAGTGCGATTATTTATCGCAATCTAGATGTATACGATCTATAGATCAATTCGTCAATTGTAAAGAAAGTGGGCGTGGGCGTGGGGCTTCATATTTGCTTATTTTTTTAAACTTTATAATAACATATTTGATTGACAGATGGAATTTCGACGAAACAGACAGTATCTTTTTATTTTATTTGTATAAGACCACAAGGTCTACACTTTTTATACATTTTATAAATTTCTTTATAAAATTTGTTTCTAAAATCATCAATATGGAAATAAAAATGTAAGAAATACGTAATACATACATACATACATAATGTTACACATTAAGCGGCTTTCACAAGCACTCCTCATATCACCTATGGGTCATATGAGGAGAGCTAGTGAGGGCCGCTGAATGTTTAATATTATGTGTTTATATATTAATGATATACATACTTCTTACATTTGTATTTCCGTCAGAATTAAGTTACTATCGTTGGCGGCAGTCAATACACCTCCTTCATCTTAACTGATTGTGACAAACATTTACATATATGGTAATGATAAAAAATGTATTATATGAGAATCGAATTTATTTCTATTAGCACAGTCAGTTCTAATGTCGTATCCAAAATTTTCCTAAACACAATATTTATACAAAAATACACAGAAATTTACAACACCGTTACAATTGTTTTTATACCTTTTTAACAGACTAAACAGATTTTTAAAGCAAAAATTCCACGTCCATTTTGCAGTAAACAACTTATAATTGAAATGCTATTTTCCAAGTTACATTAATATTAATATTTTCTATAATCCAAGTTTCAGGGTTATGTTTATAAATAGATCGAATCAATATTGTTTTCAGTGAGAAATTACAGAACGCGTGGGACGTTGGATACAAGGAGCTGGCAGGCGAACGCTATGCTTTGAGCAGAAAGTGGGCGTGGGCGTGGGGCTTTTATACTGTATAATAACATCTCTCTATATTTGTTTATTTTTTTATACTGTATAATAACATCTCTGATTGACATATGGAATTTCGACGAAACAGACAGTTTTTTTTATTTCTGTAAGTTGTGGCCTTCACTATTTATACATTTTTATACATTTCTTTATAAAATGTGTCTCTAAAATCATCAATATACTACTAAGAATAACAAAGTAATTTCGATAAGATGAATAGATTCATTGAGTTCGGAGTTCAGACCACTTTCAAACGACCTTATGTCTACAAAGTTGACTCTCACATAATAGTTCAAAAATAACATTAATTACAGTTTATGTGAATGGATTTTGGTCATGTATTTAACTTTACTTGTCTCTAATCACTGGAAAGGAAAATTAATTATCAAATTGTCAATATTTAGAAGTGCAAATATGTAAGTAAAGTAAGCCACAGACAATTGTCAGTTTCTTGCGTTTATAAAACACCAGCGACTTACTCTCGCTTTGCTCGGGTTCGTCCCTAGTGAAAAATAAAAACAAATCTATCCCACGGGAACCGTACATTTTTGTATTATTCTAGACTACAATCTATCTCTGTGCCAAATTTCATCCAGATCCGTTCAGCCATTCTAGCGTGATTGAGTAACAAACATCCATCTATCCAAACTTTCTCATTTATAATAATACTAGCAGAACCCGCGGCTTCGCCCGCGATCAAACTACGAAAAAAATATACTTTTTCGCCTACTATATTACTTGCAAAATTAAGTTCGTGTAAGTTTTATTGTTTCTTAAAGATATATGGAAAACAAATTAAATTTTAGCGATCGTAACTCAAAATATCCAGTATCTTAAAGATGTTAAGCGTATATTCCGTAAATTAATATACACTTTAGGTATTTAGCAAGCTCCACTACCTGTGTTTTTTGCACATTTTTCTACTCCATCTTTCCAAAGTTAGAGGGAGAGAGTACAATGATACAATCGCATACAATGTTTACGACTTTAGAATCATGTAACTCGGCTAATATGGAGTTTTTTAACTAACATACTAACAGGTTAACATCTACGTTATTTTTAAAGATCCAGTGCTATGTACACCTGAAGCTTATAATCTCCCTCCTTCTCCTTATTTTATAAGTTACCCATATAAATTGTCATTCTTATTTTAATGTAGCTTTTTTCCCGCGGCTACGCTCGCGTGGACTGAAAAATTTGCTCAGTTTTAATTTCCATTCAGTTTATATGTTGTCGTATCCAATTTTTAATATTAAGTCTAGATTCACTTAACTTAGTATACGCTTAAAAACTAACCACAAATATACCACACTGATGAATGTTTTGTCTAGTTCTGGGTTTTGCTAAAACGTTTCTGTAAGAAGTTATCATCTCTTAAGTCTACGCCTGCTACTTTTATTGACTGGCTCTGAGATACATATATTATTGGTCATTTCAATGCAAATTTTAAGAAAGAATTACAATAGATTAAATTCAAAACCGTAGTCAGAAGTTATCAATGGTATTCGAGGTATGAATTCTGATTCCCCCCGAGCACATTCAGCAAACACAGTGACCACTATAATATTTAATGAATTACTCATAGTCTATTCCTATTACATAGCTTAGGCGACTTTTTTATTGCAGATGTGCCATCCTTCAGAAGGACTATATAGATAGCAGGATACTCTCTAGCTAGGTTCTCTCTCGCGCTCTAAGTCTGTTATAGTTGTCGCTGCTATGGCCAGCCGAAAAGTTATACATAATTTTCCTTTGGATTCAGAATGATTTCCGTTATCTACTTTATATCTCACAACAATAAGTGTGCACTTACGGAGAACTTGAACCATGTTACTCTATTTAAATATTATATTCAACAACTTAAAGTTCAACGCCCACTTTTACCCACTTAGAGGCTGAATTAAAAAAAAAATCTACAATACATGTTTGTTTAATTGTACTAAAGAGCATTAATACCAAGTTTCAAGTAATTCTGATCATAAACAATTTTTTCCTCATATAAACAGCATAACCCCCTTTTACCCTTTTAATAATACACCCCGTATTTCGAAAAAAAAATGATATTTGTATTAATAACAATAATGTAAATACTATTTTGCGTGCATTAATTACAGAGTTTCATACAAACTTTCATCCCCTATTTGACAGCCTTATGGAATGAATTTAATAAAATATTAAAATACGTATTTATTTAATTGTATTAAAGAGCACTAATACCAAGTTTCAAGTAATTCTGATCATAAATAATTGTTTGCCCATACAAACTTTATCACCCCCTTTTACCCTTTTAAGGGATGAAATTCGAAAAAAATCTTATACATATGTTTCTTATTTATTATCATAAAGCTAAATTCCACTTTCCATGCATTTCGCGTTAAGAATGACAGAGTTTCATACAATCTTTTATCCCCTATTTTACCCCCTTAGGGGATGAATTTCGAAAAATCCTTTCTTAGCGGATACCTACATTGTATAAAGAATAGGTCCTCCAAATTTTACGTTTCTACGACCAGCGGTTTAGGCTGTGCGTTGATCGATCAGTCAGTCAGGACAAAGCATTTTATGTATATATAGATTTATGGGATTATGAGATGGCGTGCATAGGCTCTAATATTTTTTTGAAATAAAACTTCTTTACGCACGCTTGATTTGGGGGGTAGGCTGGTGAATGCGTTACGAAAAAATGTATGTACGTTTGTTGACATGGTAACCGTTGTTATTGTCTGACAAATGATATATTCCTTAAATGATATTCTATAAATATATGATTGTAATATGCCTAATATGCGTTATTTTTAGTATCTCACCTATCCTAATTATTTAAAACATATATTGAATACCTATCATAAAGAGTACCAATAATCTACAGAAGTTTTACTTCTTGCGTGTGTACACTTTCATACACGCACTCTTTAATATTTTATTTAATTTTATTTTTACCCTACTGTAAGTACTTATCAAAAGACCTATTAAATTGTTCCTATTAAACTCTTACACGTATAATTTTAGTAAACATCTTCTGAAAGTGTAAACGTAGAAAAATAATATATTTTTTTACATTATATTATTTCCAAGTAGCTTGGTAAATTATATGGACATAGATGGTAGTCAAGTCAAACAATAATATTTTATTATTTGATAAATATTTAATTTTAACGATGGTACATACATATTTTATTATTCTATTATTATTTTATATTTTATTACGCCATCAAAGGGAATAATTTTTATTGCATTGGACTTATTATGTTTCTTGAACACGGTTAGGCAGATTTTAATTATTTTTTTATTATACTGGTTATATTTTTAATATTATCTAACATATTTTTTTGTTTTAATGAATGTGGGCTTTGAGGCTTAACGCTTTGCAAATTTAGACTCGAAATAGAAGACAGTACATAAATAAAATAACAGTTTAACATAATCAATTTACTCATTAATTATTTATTCTATACTAATTTACTCTTGTCTACTTCACGGTTACAGGGATCTCGGTAAAAAAGACTAACTACAGAATATAACATGGTCATGGTGCACAAGTATGATGACACAGATTCGCTCTTACTTTCCTCACTCTAAGTCTGATGGAATGGCAATCCAATATAACCAAGGGAATAAGAGCAGAACTGACGCTTTTTGCTCTCCCGACTCACGGGGATGTTTTAAAACTCAACAACTCTTGCTGTGAATTTCTTGATTGGGAACTCAAATGACCGTATTAGACACTCATCATTTATATCCGTATAAGTTAGTTGACGCATGTTAGCTCAGTTTGTAGTGACCCTACTTGCTGTGCCGAGATTGCGGGTTCGAGTCCCGCTGGGTGCAGACATTTGTGTGATGAGCATGAATGTTTGTACTCCACTCATGGGTGTTTATATTTATAATATGTATGTATTTAGAGTTATATATGTGTAGTGTATGAACTATCTCGTATCGATAACACAAACCTCGTAGCTTACCATGGAACTATATGGTACTGCGTTAATATGTATGTATGTGTGTATGTATTCAGCCCTTTTTAACGTCCCACTGCTGGGCACGGGCTTCCCTTCAATACTAGGGGGATCAGGCCATAGTCCACCACGCTGGCCAAGTGCGGGTTGGCTGACTTCACACGTCTTTCGAAAACTTGCTAGGTTCTCTCAGACATGCAGGTTTCCTCATGATGTTTTCCTTCACCGTAAGGCAAGTGGTAATCATGTTAGAAATGATTCGCATATGAAAATATCAGAGGTGCGAGACTCGAGATTCAAACCCGCTTCACTCGGTTATCCCAATCGAGCGCGTTATCATTGGGCTACCACTGCCTTTTACTGCGTTAATGTGTTAATATATTTATTTATTTACGACGCTAAAAAGACAGAAACTTTTACTATATATAAATTTCGGCACGATAAAGTTGAAGCAATGGTAGACAGACGCTGGATATTTATATATAATTCTTTTTAAGTCGAATTAAATGGTAATACTGTTTTAATACTGAAGGGTTGTTTACGAAAGAATCTTTTTTAAATCTCGTTTATAACGCGCCCTTGGGATCTTTCATGTAGGTTTGAGTTTTGTTGTAGTAAAGAACTGGTGACCCCAGGTTTTTACAAACGTTTCTATGAGCTACACGTTTATTTTTCATTTTAAATAAAAGCATTTTTTTAGTATTTTATCGCGCTTTTATTTTTAACTAGCGACTCACCCTCGCTTCGCTTCGGGTTCGTCCCTAGACAAAATAAATCTATCCCACGGGACCCGTACATTTTCCTGGGATGCTATATAACCTATAGCCCTCCTCAGTTAACGGGCTATCTAATGCAAATAGAATTTTTCAAATCAGATCAGTAGTTTCTGAGATTAGCGCGTTCAACCAAACAAACAAACAATCAAACAAACTCTTCAGCTTTATAATATTAGTATAGATTACTTGTTTTGGACGTTTAAGCGTAACTCAAACCGTGTTTGCTTAAAGTTAATTATACATATATGTGCCATAAACATTGGCTTGGTATATAACATTTGTATTACTTGGGTTGAACTTCCAAGTTCGTGAAAACAAAGCGACAATAGAACAAAGTAAACTTGTCCTGTTTAATTTTTGTTGGTACAGAATACTGATGTATGTAGCTTTGTTTTTTAATGAGAGATTTCAGATTAATACTTTTGGGAACGTTGAAAAATTACAAATCCCATCAAAAACATAACATGTAAAAAATTTGCAAGTCTCGCAACACATTTCTTCTACCGCAAAAAGTTATGAGATATAATGTAAAACCAAGTCGGTTAGTTTATTCAGTACCTATCTATGGAAGCATCTATCCGACAACTTTGTCATAAATCGTTACCCAATTAGTTCAATTAGTTAAGTAACAACATTTTATAGTGACCGTATCAATATTAGATATATTTATTTCTTTAATTAATAGAATGTCTTGGCCATCCTCAATAAACACGCTATCTAATGCAATAAAATGTTCAAATCGGGTTAGTAGTTTCTGAGTACTACAAAAAAAAAACAGAAAACCATACCAATAAGATCTATCTCTTTAAGACTTTAAGATTTCTCTTTAAGAGATACCAGAAATCCTTGAACTCAATATTCCGTATAGAGCATTATGGGCAATGAAATGAAGAACACTGAGAAGTTTTTAATTCATATCAACATCTACAACTATGTAAAATAAAATTTACGAGCTTTGCTTCAAAAGTAAATCGTCAAGTTGTTTCGTATACATTTTATTCGATTCGTTATAAATAGCAGGTAATCGAATATAAGTATGAACTACAAAAGTAACTTTGTAATCGCGTATATCGCATATCTATTTGTATAGGATTACAAAGTTACTTATGCAGTTTTTTGTATATTTCGAAAACAGGATTGAAATTGCGTAATGTTTGAGTTTTTCCTTGCGTTATAGGCAACACTAATTGTGTTCAAAATTTGAAGCTTGTTGGTATGTCTACTAGAAGTACCTTAGAATTTTGATGATCGGTGAGTGAGTGAGTGACGATATTGACGAATTTTGTTCTGCAACAGTTCTTAAACTACAGGTTCAAATTGAATGTAATTTGGAAATATACCTAGTTATATTATATTCTCTTAATCACTGAAAACTCAGGTTTCTAGCTTTATTCATAATGATATTACGGGGGAAGGGGGAGGGGGGGATGCCCTGAATCGCTTCGAGAAAAGTATGGTACTGCCGTGCCTTTTTTGCTCGACTTGGCGGGGGCACTGCAGTGCCCCCCGTTAATATACAAAAATGTTTAATAATAATATGTTTCTCTTTTATTTTACTTTTTTTAATATGCAAGAGAATGACTTTCTTCATTCATGTACGAGTATAATGTGCCTAATATTTATTACATTCCATTATTACTATTATAAATGTGGAAGTTTGGATGTATGTCTGTTACTAAATCACGTCAGAACGGCTAAACGAATGTATACGAATTTTGAAACAGGGATATATTATAGTCTGAATTAACACGTAGGTTACTTTTTATCCTGGAAAAATGTATGATTTCCATGGGGTAGATTTGTTTTTGTTTTTCACTAGGGATGAACCTGAGCGAAGCGAGGGTAAGTTGCTAGTATTTCCATAAATATTATCTTGTTAAACAGATAGGCAATAATAGGTATAAGAATGTTTTCGTGGTTATTAGTAGGTACTATGTGGGCTTTCTGTTTTACAGATTTATTGTAGTCTAGCATATGATATCGTATGGCTCTTGGGAAACTTGATTCTCTTTGCCACTGGAAATCTTATGTGCAAAAAATACAATTGGAGAATAGTTTTAAGTCGATTGTCTATCCATCTGTCACAGCCTATATTCAATGTAGTACATATATAGTTACGTTGCTCAATAGGGGACGTATGCCGACAATCAGCAGCGACCAATAAGGAAATTAAAAAGAATTCCAAGGATATTATGTAATGTGCAATCCAATGAAAGACATGTCAAGTTCTCCAACCCGCACTTGGCCAGCTTGGTGGAGTATGGCCTGATTTCCCTCGTATTGAAAGTAAATAATTATGAGATATTTAAAAAAATATACGTAGTATTTTTATGTTTTTCTTGAAAATGCTCTTAATTGTTTCCAAACGTCAAATCACATCTAGGTCTCCCATAGCGAGTAATAGCATTACAACACTACAATCCGCTTTAGAAATACTTTTCTTAACATAGCAAAGGGTAATTGATTATATGACTTCATTACATTTACTAAGTAGATTATATTTCTAACTAAATAGATTAATTTTCAAGGATTTAATACTTGGCCTTTATAATTTATTTATTATAAATATAAATCATTACAGGGTCTTCTGTGCAGTATTTAATCATTTTGTTACTAAAGGTAATAAATTTTGCTAGCACTCACCCGCGGTTTGACTCGCGTGAAATGATGAGACAAAAAGACTGATGTCATGTCACATGAATTCTTTATTGGTCAGTGAAACAACGTTTAAGGCTCAGCCGTCTTCACTATTAGTGGGTACAAATAGGCAGATAGATAGACTGTTTTAATCGTTTGCTACAGTATCGTACAAATAAACATATGGATTCGCTATGGAGAAGCTATTTTGAAATCACGAAAAAACACTTATTCTATTAATAAGGACCCATTGTATGTTGTTTTATGAAATAAGTAAAACTTGACGTATTCACTTTATCGAACTTGCGGGTTCGATTTTTATACTATATGTCTAGTTCAGAAGCATTACTACACACCGCACCTACTATTTAACTACTAAGAAATGTAAAGCAACGTATGGTCTATGTATATAATAAAATTCTAAGTAAGCCGAATCTGTACATTAAATATTTTTTGGAAAATCTTATTGAAAAAAACATTATTATCGATACAGAGGCCGAATCTATTGTTTTTAGAGTTTTTGTCTCTCTGTCTGTGACCGTATCACAAAAGAACCACTGGACAGATTTTGATGTACCTATAAAGATAGCTGGTTATCCCGGTCAACATATTTACTTTTTACTGCGGAAAAATATCTCATCTTCGAGCTAAACTTTAAAACGTAAATATGAACATATATCTACTACATTATTTAATCAAATAGTAAATACCGATAAACTACCGTTGTATAATTTTCTAGATAGAAATTAACTTAATTTACATAAAAAGAAAGCATGCGTGATTTCTTGATATTTAGAGTGATATTTTAAATGTATCTTATATAGAGCGACGTCAATCACCACTGAAGCATATCTAAGTAAGCTACAAACTAATGAGAATGTGTCCACCCACGACGCGTGAAAACTCGTATTATTTGCATTCAATAGAACTTTAATATGAATAGGTTTTAAATATTAAACATAAGTTTGTGTGTGGCTGTATTACTTTTACCCTTTCGGCACTTTCATCAGCAACTTTACGAGTAGTTGTTAATAATATCATACTTTATTATTTCACTATGGGAATAAACTAGATCTGATGGCTATTTGATAATATAAATGTCTTTCTGTTACCTTGTATTCAGTCCTTTTTAACGCCCCATTGCTGAGCACAGGAGGCCATAGTCCATCACGCTGGCGGACTTCATACGTCTGTCGAGAACTTACTAGGTTATCTCAGACGCGTCTCAGACTTGACTTAGGATGTTTTCCTTCACCGTGGGACAGGTAAGCATGTTGGAAATGATTCGCACATGAAATTTGATTTTCGCACACAAAATTGTCTTGTTACCTTAATGTTGTCTAATTTTAATAGCATTTTAGTTAAAAAAAAAAAACTTATTTTAGATAATCCTTACTAAAATTGTAAATCTCTACTAATATTATAAAGCTGAAGAGTTTGTTTGTTTGATTGAACGCGCTAATATCAGGAACTACTAATCCGATTTGAAAAATTCTTTTTGCATTAGATAGCGCGTTAACTGAGGAAGGCTATATATCATCCCGGAAAAATGTACGGTTCCCGTGGGATAGATTTGTTTTTGTCTACTAAAATAAAGTACCCGCAACTACCTGTAAATAAATCGAAATTGTAAATAAAAAACATTTTACTTTTAAATCTTCAGATTAAGTCGTTTCAGTGCATTTGCTACAATTTCCGGAGCTTTAACTCGTAGAGATTCGGGAAATTATTGCCATTTCCTGTGCAAAGCTCGACTGAGAGAGAAAGCACTCACTTGCTGATAGTTAAGGGCGTGCCAATTGATTACTAGAGAAAATCAATCAGATACATTCAGCAGATACTATTAAGTTTCTGGTAATTGAGTAAGTACTCGTATTAAGGAAATCTAAGATCCCAGTCTATGGATCTAATTGTAAAAATGTAAACGTTCAATCAAATAAGATCTGAAATCAAAATTTTGGCGCTCAACATTGCATTTTTGATATAATGTAGTTTTAATGATACAAAAACCATTGCAACCCTTGGCAAGGGTTCAAAAAAAATTCTCAAAAAGTGTTTTTTCGCAATTACTCTAAAACGGTAAAAATTAGACAAAAAAGTTTTAGTCAAAATTTGTAAAGCTTAAAATTTTGCATAAAAAAGCTACCATGACTTTTTTTCCTTCCGTCAAAATTAACTGAGTTGGGGAGGTTTTTAGACCGATCGGAATCCGTTTATTTGTAAGAGAAAAAAAAACTTTTTTGTATCATTAAAACTACATTGTATCAAAAATGCAAAGTTGAATGCCAAAGTTTTGATTTCAGACCTTATTTGACTGGACTATATAGTAGGTATTAGTCCTACTAATATTATAAACTCGAAAGTTTGTGAGGATGAATGGATGGATGGATATTTGTTACTCTTTTACGCAAAAAATACTAAACAGATTTTAATGAAACTTAACAGTAACGTAGCTTCATAGTAACATATAGGCTATAATTTTTAAAGAAACAGTAAACACATAAATAATAATTGAATGACGCGTGCTTCAGGAAAACGCTAGTATAAAATATTATATTTTAAATCTATGAAGCAAGTGGACCGTGATATACTCGTATACCTTGTATACAGACCTATATCTACAGGAACACTTCGTTCTCAGTCGCGGCTACGAATTGAATAAATTGGATCCAATATTCTACGGCAGTTGAAAATCTGTTGAAGCAATGTTTTGAGATAGTTTACCATATAAAAGCGGGTTCACTTTGAAACAAGTTTAGAATTTTTGTAGAATTAGAAAAATAATTTAGCATATAGAATATTTTTTGACGAAGTAAGTTTAATTATTTTATTAAATATGTTTCTTTTAAAGCCTCTCCAATGCATAAACTTCGAATATACTATTTAAACACATTATATGCTAGCTACTTGCCGTCGCTTTGCTCGGGTGCGTCACTATCTTTACTGTATTTAGAATATTACAGGCGTTTAGAATGTTACAGGAATCCGTTCATGCGTTTGAATGTGAAGAAGTTACAAACATACATACACACATTCAAACTTCTGCATTTATAATTGTAGTGTTGTGTTATTACAATTTAGGTTTTTTTTAATATAATGACAAATAAAAAAGGTTATAAAATGATAACAGTCGTTAAGCAAAATAAGGGTTTAACTTTAAGCCGTTCCGCTTTTGTTTTGTTTTATTTAAGATAAGGCAATGTCATTTTATAAAAGTCTCGCGACTGCAGCGGTTTCTTTGAGCGCATTTCAAAGAAATAAACGAATAAACAATTTTTCATTCCCCTCAAACGGAAGAGGGTGTCGGATCGTTTCTTCCGCACTGTGTGTCTGTGTAGTCTGTGGAGGATGTATCTATGGTGTTAAAATTTACACTTTTAATTAATTACGTTTTATTGATTACATTAATTGTTATTATGGTGGGAAATGTTGATACTCCTCATAAGGTCGCAAGTTTGATTCCTTTTTTTTTTTTTTTTTTTTTTTTTTTTTTTTTTTTTTTTTTTAACGTTGGGGAATGCATTTACGCACCGTCCACCTTTAACCCCAGGTGGGTGTGTGGGACTCACCAGCTAGAAGAGCCGGTACTACCCACTAAACCCCAACGATCCCCTCCCCAGCCGCCATAATGGGGCGCCGCAGGATCGCTCGCGCATTCCACTACGACGCCCCGGCGGTAGGCCCGAAGGCCACCATCAGGTGGGGCCCCCGTAGGAACCCCACAGCGGCTGCAGTGGACAGGGCCCGAAACACCGGCCCTCTCCCATGCAGCCCCACCGCGTCCGCCATCTGACGGTGACGGCCCCGTCTGGGCCGCGGAAGCAGGAGACTGGCAAATACCACGACTCCCCTCCTGCCGCGGTCCACCCCTCTACCGGCCGCGAGCCTATTAACACAGGCCCGCAGCCGGCATCCCCCCCATCCAGTAGCGGGACCGCCGAAGCAGTCCCGTCACCGGTAGCCACAACGCCGCAGCCGAAGCAGCGGCAAGCGGCACCAAACCTCCCACCGAAGTGGGCAGGCCAGCCCAAGAGTCAGGCCGACCACCTCACCAAAGGGTCTGCTCACAAGTCCACTCTGCTACACCAGAGAAGTACCCGGAGCAGCACCCTTACCCATCCCTCGCCGCCCACCGAAGTAGGCACCCTTCCAACGGCTGCAGAGGACAGGGAGAGCGGCAACGAAACACCGACACTCCTCTTCCCCTGCAGCCCCACCGCGTCTGCCATCGAAGACGGTGGCAGCCCCGTCAAGGCCGCGGGGGGCAGGGAGAACGGCGCACCGAAATACCGGCACTCCTCTCCCACCGCGGCCTTCCCCTCTGCCAGTTGCGAGCCCGTTTTCACAGACCCGCAACCGGTACCCACCCTCCGGAAACGAGACCGCCGAAGCGGCCCCGCCCCCGGTGGCCGCAACTCCGGAAGCCGAAGCCTCAACGGAGAGCGGCCCCACCCAGGTGGTGCCCTTTCACCGCGGTTGACGGACCCGCGGTTAGGGGCACCCCCTTGCTGTTGGTCCGCGCCGGATTTCTCCGGTACCACCCGCCCGAACCAAGGCGGTTCAGTTTTCTCGCTTTGGCCTGCAAAGCTAGCTGCCTGCACCTAGCATTATGTTTTGCGATACACACCTAGCATATGTTTTTTCCCGTATTAAGCTATGTATTACATAATATCTAATGGATAAGTTATAAGTGACTATACCAGTTAATTAAAACATTTGATTTTTACCTAAGTAAAAAATCCATAATGACCCGAATGAAGATTTCATTCCAAAAAATATTTTTTTACAAATACTTCTACAGTAAAGCGAAAATGAACGAAAGCGTTATGAAGCATTGTTAATTCTTAGAGTTTTTTCCATGGAGCTGCAGAAAATAATGGAGTTTTTAACCGTAAAGTTTTACCCTTTGAAGTGCGCAGTTGAATATTTGCGTGGTCAAAACATTGACTGGTGAATGAACGACGTGTAATGTGCAATTATTTTCTTACACCTGTAAATATTATTTTGAAAAATTATATATTTTTAAGCATAAAAAGATTTATTATTGAAAAAAATTAAGGCTTATAAGTACTTTCTATATTGCTTATACATTCTTAAGTACTAGAAAAAAATGTAAAATAAATAGATATAATATAATCAAAAACAAATTGTAAGTTAAAAATATGTAATTTACAAATTTTAAGAATAATAATGCTAATATATGAGATAATAAGGTAATATAATAAGGTATTAAAAACTGTAGCACAAAAACTGTCCACAAAACAAGTGGTAATCATGTTGGAAATGATTCGCACATATCAGAGGTGGCGGTCACATATAGGAGGTGAGACCCGGGCTCTCAGCCGGGTTCATTTGGATTCCCCAGCGAGCGCACCATCACTAGGCTTCCACTGCCTTTATTTTTTTTTAGTTGGACAAAAATATATACTTACTAAATTAATTCTTGCATGAATAAGTGAACTATTTGTTATATGATTTGAAGGAATACAAGAAAACTTTTAGACATATCCATACTAATATTATAAATTTGAAAGTTCGTGAGGATGGATGGATGGATGGATGTTTGTTACTCTTTCACGCGAGAACGGCCGAACAGATTTAGTTTAAATTTAGCACAGAGATAGATTATAATCTGGATTAGCACATAGGTTACTTTTTATCCCGGAAAAATGTACTTTCCCCGTGGTAGTGATTTGTTTTTGCCTAGGGACAAACTTAAAGCGAAGCGAGGGTGAGTCTCTAGTCTATCAAATATTAAGAACGAAACACAAACTCATTGAATAATATAAATCCATAAAGAAAAGCTCTTTCCTTTGCTGAGATCTTGAGTAAATAGTGAGACTTTCCTATTGAATACATTACTGGGAAATTGCGCATCCAAAGTAGACATTATTCTATGAATAGCTGAATAAAATATAAAATTTATTCTGGTTATAGTAAGTAAGTATTGTCCTTGTCGCCATGATAAATTTAAATCAGACTTCATTGACGTAATCGTAGAAGTTAGTTCTAATGTTTTTACTTGACAAACTTAGATTATAATAAGTTTTAAAAAAATTAGGATGAATATATTTTATTCAGACCTTTCGTTAGATTTCCGATGATAATTTTTAAAATATTTGAATATTAAATTGCAATTACCCTCTGGTAATCCTAACATACTCATTTTCCAAATTGATTGAATAAGATTGTATAATGTATATGTTTTTTACAATAGAGTTTTACAATTCCATCCGCTTCCTCACGAATGTTTCATCAAATATTTTGTTTACTCAAGTACAAAATTGACAAAGCTCGGGTCATAGATACCGGAGTTTATATCACTTCAGTTTTCTCTATTTTTAGTGCTTCAAGATAAAAAGAAAACATTATTTCGTAATAAAAAGCTCGAGCACTTTTTATTACATATTTATGTATGAGATATGATATCAAAAAGATATAAAAAGGTATGAAAAAAAATAAGTTTCACATTATAACAGATCTACTCATACTATCTGTTTAAATAGTTTGTCCACATTCGAACTAGCAAATACGAATCGAATTTTGCGGTCAGTATGCGGTATTGTTTGAGACACTACCTCAGTAGTTCCATGCAGTGGGTTAAAACTTCTAATTGTATGAGATATCATGAAGGACCAGTGAAAGTTTGAGAATATTATAAATTTACATTGTTTTTATTATATAATTTTATAATGAAGTGCTTATTACAAAAAAAAAAGTTAAAAAAATGAGATTATAAGAATGACATAAACTACTTTTTATTTTGGTCTATTGTTTCTTGTGGGATGCTGATTTTATTTAAAAAATAAATAAAAGTAAGCTACTGGTGCCACTAAATGTGAGTAAAAAAAGTAATATTTCAAATAAATTTCATCATACAATCGTTTATAACTCCTTTCTTCTTTCTTTCATTTAATTGATAATTTTATACGCACGTTTAAAAATATATAAGAACCATGAAGTTGTTTTAACGCAATTGAAAATTTTCCACCACGATAGTAGTTTTACGCCTTTTTGTACAAATAAGAAGCAAATACGTAGTTTCTACAGATTGGATCTTACATTTCTGATACGAATGAGGTCAGAAATCGCGTGACAGAGTATCTTGGCGACATTATAGGGATTTTGTTACCTTCGACAAGTGCGTGTTGTTTGAACCGCTTTATTTTTAATACAAATAAAATGTATCTCTAATCTTTTAACACTATTATACACGCTACGACTCTTACGGGTTAGACTGAGTCGAATTGCGACGTAAAGTTTATTTCAGTATTTTGATTTTAATGTTTGGAACTCTCTAAAGTTTTATCTATACTTTAAATGTACTGAACTACCATTATAAAAGGGAAAAAATCATTAATTGAGGGCTGAACAAAACTCATCTCATTCAGCCTTTTAACATCCCACTGCTGAGCACAGGAGTGTCCTAAATTTGAGAGAGATGAGGCCATAGTCCACCACGCTGACCAACGCGGCTGGCGGGTTGGTCAACCTCATGCAATAAAATAATATAAGTGGGATATTATGTACACATGTCTGTACATAGTACATACTCGTACACATGTCCGTCATTTTAAACCTGAGCAAAACCAGGATCAGTAGTATTGGTAAAAAAAAGTGTTAGAAAAAATGTCAGTCAAACACATACTTTAAGTCGCAATGGTGTTTTACGCAAAATAACTTTATCATCTCAAAGAGATTTTATTACAGTATTTACATAAAAGAAAGTTTCAAAGCAAGCTCCCCGCGGTTTTCCAACTTCTTGTCTCGACCCTTGTGCAGAATTCATACTTGTCTTATTTTAGTTGTTTAACTTTGTCCATATATATGTTTTAAATAAACATGTGTATATATGTATATACCTATGGATTCTTATATAATTAGGTTTATAAATATATATAACTTAATACAAACTGATAAAATATAAATTTACTAAGTTTGTTTTTGCCTATTTATATATAGATAAATAGATTAATAATTTCGGAATTGAACCAGTAACCGAAGCTATATTCAATTATGCTGTTATTACGTCAACTGTTAATATAGCACCAAACAAGATATTTTCGTAAACTAATCTCAATGTTTAGGCCCGGGGAACTCGTCATCTTCGCGTTTTCCGCTTCAACGGTAACCCTTCCTTACTTTAGCGACGTAATTGCTTGCTATATATTTATAGTTACGTTACTTCTTGTATTAAATGACTATATTCTGTAGAAACAGACAATTTTATATAAAGCTGTTCTTCTATATAATAATAATTTGAAGATTCTATAAAATTAAAGTTCATCTTAGTGATGCTAGACTATTGTTTTCTGTATATAAGGCATTATAATCTGATGCATATAAATAAAAGAAAAAAATATTTTATGTATATATATTTATAAAAGATATATAAATATCTTATATATAATAAGATATTATATATAAGATATTTATATAAGAAGAAAATATATTTTATAAAAGAAAAAAAAATGTAAAAAATATTAGTATTCGAACCAAAATAAGATGTAGGTTCTCTGAAAGAAATATTTATTACATACGTGCCGTTAAACTGTGTGCCATTAAAGTAGAACTTATCATTGCATAAATGAGCTTTTATAAAAATTATGAACACTTTTTATTAGCTACTTACGTATTCAAACCTTTTTAATGTCCTACTGCTGAACACGGGCCTCCCTTTAATACGAGGGGAATCAGGCCATTAGTCCATCACGCTGGCCAAGTGCGGATTGGCGGACTACACATGTCTTTCGAAAACTTGCTAGGTTCTCTCAGACATGCAGGTTTCCTCACGATGTTTTCCTTCCTGTAAGACCAGTGGTAATCATGTTGAAAATGATTCGCACATGAAAATATCAGAGGTGCGAGATCCGGGATTTGAACTCGCTTCACTCGGTTTCCAAAGCGAGCGCGTTACCACTGGGCTACCACTGCCTTTAGCTCCTTACCTGAAGAAAATTAGGTACGTTATTAGGCGCCTAATAGTAGCCTATGTGTTACATCAAGTCACAGTCTATCTGTATTCTAAAATTCTTCCAAATCTGTCTAGTTATTTCAGCGTTAAAGTGTAACAAATGTATATACAAACACTCATACAAGCTATCGCATAATAGTGTAGTCCCATAACAGTGGTTACGAGTGTAGTGGTATTATAAATTATAAACGACGAGTTAACATGTAAGGTTACAACGCACTTATCGCATTCCCCATCTGGCCAGGGTCTTTAGGCAAATAGCGTACATAGTTATCGTATCCCGATATTCCCGCGATGCGTTCTCAATTATTCATATGTTCTCACCTCGCCACCAAGTAAATCAGATAACTGAAGGACTATATACTGTATAGAAGCGGCATTTTGAAATTATTTTTTTCTATATATGTACATATATGATAATATCACATTTTAAATACAGTTACAGTGGAATCTCCTTGTTTAATTAAGGCCAAAAACAGATTTAATTTAGGTTAATTTAAAATAAAAAAGACTGTCTGCTAATACCACAAGGGTTAAAGCGTGGTGTTATGTATATGTTGAAAAAAGGCTGAACTGGTGTTAATAAGAGTATTATGGAGATGATTTATTATAATAGCGATCTGCCTACGCTTCGTTTTAGTCTTATTTCGAAAGAAACACATAAAATCCTATAAGTTCAGTATGGTAGCAATTTTGAAATCACAGGCTGACACCTTAATTTAATTTATTATTATTGGTACGTATTATGGGTACATTATAAAGTTCGCTGTAAAATGAATTTATATTTAACCAACTCTTTTTTACACAAAGTGGTTTTTAAATGTAGTTCTATACTGTATAGTTTATTGCTGTTTTTATTGAATAGGGCATGTTTTAGCCCATAAAAATGTACCAGTGTACAAATCGAATCGTGTTTTTAATTAAGTAAAAAGATCCAACGCTGGAAAGATATCCGTAGCTCACGTTGCTTTTTACCCTTTCTCTGCAGAACATTCAAAACTATACTTTATGGCCCAATAATACGGTTCGTATTAAATAATACATTTTTTTTGCAGTAAAATGATACTTAAATAATGTTTTAAATGATTAAGTGAACTCTTACAGTTCACTTAGTTAAAGTTTTCCACGAAATTTTAGTCTTTTAGGACAAGAAATAATTATAAAACAATAAATATTTTTAAATATAAAAGTTATATATGTTACAAGATATTTTTAACTAGCGGCTCACCCTTGCTTCGCTCGGGTTCGTCCTTCGGTGCGTTTTAGTTTAACGGTGAGTACGGAATAGATAGACTATATATTATATTACTGCTCCTCTCCCTTGAGTAGTAACATAACGATACATATGCGATTAACATTGAATTAAACTCGAATTACTCTTTAAAAGTGTACCTAGAAGAGAGTGTTAGGTAAAAGTTGTGTGTATGTTACCGTTAATGTTTAGAATTTGTTAATTTATAAAATAGCTAACTTGAACTGATAATATGGGAACTTATACATATATACTGTTTTTTTAACTGCAAATTGCAATATATGTTTTCAAATGCCATATAAAATGTCATAGATCTGGATTATTTATATACATAAAAGGCAAAAGTGATTGACTAATGTATCAACGCACAGCCCAAACCCTTAAGGCTAGAAAATTGAAATTTCGCACACATATTCCTCATATGACGAAGGCATCCACTAAGGAAGGATTCTTCAAAATTCAGCCCCCCAGGGGGTGAAAAGAGGATAAAAGTTTGTATGAAACTTTTTATTCCTTGGACATATTTGCATGAAATTTCGTATTTTTCGTAAGTTTGATCGCAAGCGAAGCTGCGAGTTTTGCTAATGTTATATAAACTTTTTTTTTCAAATGAGTATAGAAGACGAGTCGTTAACAAGACCACTGTACATAGAAGTATTTTAAATTAACTACTTTACTGATGTATAATAAAGAGATTAAAATAATCATGACTGACATTTTTTACCGGCATTTATTAAATGCACTTGTGTGTATATTAAATAATTACATACTTCTACATCAAAGATGATTAGCTAAGTGAAAAGCTCAAAAAAGCGTTCGTCTCTTTCTTTCACTAAATATTAATAGAGATGGCTATAGTGGATTCAGCAAACTGAATGTATTAGTAATCTAAACTAGGATGTTAGATCAGATTAGGATCTCTACGATGAATAAAGACCACTAGTCTCCTTTAAGCTTATTTATTAAGAGGACTGGGTTTCAAGTGTTTATGTAGAGTTACGAAATGTAATTTGTTGATGAGTAATATAATATTATTAATATTAGGAAAAGGTTTATTACAAAAATTTGAAAGGAAAATAACACTATTTATATTGTAAATGTGATAGAGTGTAAGTGTCAGTGTGTATACTTGTTACGTCTTAACGCTGTAACGGCTTAAAGGATTTGAGTAAAAATAATTGATCTAGCTTATATCCTTAAAATATAGATTATTTTTTATTTACGTGATCGGTGTCATGAACAATAACTAGTAACAAAATATAATTTTATGTGTTTGTATAGGATGAAGAGTGATCAAGTAAAGAAATATAGCGTTTTCTCGCGATTCCGCTTGCATCGTTTGTAGCGTTAGCCCGTATTTGTAGGTCATTATATAATGTAAGATAAAAGTGATAAACTTCCTCAATAAATAGGCTATAAAACGCAAAAAGTATATTTCAAATCGGATATTTAGCTCGTTCGAACAAACAAACAAACAAACAAGTATACTAGCGAGCGAGCGACCGAACGAACGAACGAACGAACGACCGAACGAACGAACGAACGATCGATCGATCGAAAGAACGAACAAACAAACAAACTTCAGCTTTATATATTAGTACAGATTCTATAGCAATAAATTTTAGTGAAAATTCGTTTATGCCAATTTAGACTCCTTTTTTATCGAGCATACCTATAATAAAATTATGTAATAATATAATATAATATACCAGCGCAATCTAGACTGTGTGGGTGTTCTGTATTCAATTTTGTCCTGACAGAATAACCTATCATACACCTTTATCTTTTATTCCGTGGGATTCATTTTATTATCGGTATAGTAGTTGTGTGTAGGTATTTTGTTGAGATCTCCTAGAAGTATTTTTTCCTACTTATAATTTAGTATGGAGTACCTATTTATTGTTTAACTATTGTGTTATCAATTGAAAATAAGTCAAAGCAATTTTTTTAAGGGAAATAGCATACAGTTATTATAATTATTTTAATAAATAATCGTCATTGTTTTAATCAATTATGCTTAGATTATTTTTTTTTTATATTTTAAATTTGTACCAATCTCAGTAGTAAACTAGGCTGAATAAATTCCAGTTGCTCCATCTTTTTTCTATGTTTTGACCTGAATTTACTGTATAACACGTTCTATTGTGTAAAAATCTTTGCTATATTTTTAAGGACGCAACAGTTTTACTTTTGACCCAATGTTTTTTTTGTTTGCTCTTCTGAATAAAAAAAATATGAAAGTAAGCATGGTGTTTAATAATTATATGGAATATTTCTTATTTATAAATATGTTGTTCTCGTTTTACCCTATTAAAATATCACTAAATAAAAAATTCTTTGGACAATATAATAAAAATTCTTTGAGCACAACATTTATATATCTATAAACCTCAGTTATTTCAAAGTTCTAAACGTCTAAGAGAATCTTTTGGATATAATGTAAAAAGTAGAGGAAGATTTAAAAGCCTGTTGGTTAAATAAAAATATCTTTCATCCCTCGCGGTAGCCTCAAAAGCCTCTAAGGCATGGTGTAAAGGTGAAAAGAGAAAAATCGACCCTTTCTAACAATATAATTATATTATAGACTACATCGTGTTAGCTTGTAGTTAGATTGGAGGCTGGTTTTAAGAGATCCATGTACCAACTTCTATATTTTTTTTTATTTTATATTCATTCACGAATAAAAATTAAAGCATTTATTATTTTACATTATCGAATAAAGCCAAATCCAAAGAGATAGTTACAATACAATTTGGAATGATAAATGCAAGTCATATTACAGACAGAGCGTGTCACTCCAGTGCAACTCGGCGATCAACTTCATACGACCCACAATATGCAGCGATGGATCTTGAAAACTTGCCAAATGGCTTTTCCAGCCGAGCAAAAATTCGCTTAACCTTCGCAAAATATGAGCTTTTATGAATGTGTTCCAAGCGCTCATAACTTCGTAGCACTATCTCAGAATTCGACCAATTCTATTGGAAACGTTTTGAGCTCCAATATCCAAAACATTCCTACGTTTTTCCGTTTCCGCAAAAACAAGTGCTAGGGTGGGAAGTGACTCTATGTAATTAACAGGAACTCGCTCATAGCAAGTCAAATACCTTATTCAACGTTGATTTCAATTATAAATCGAATACGTACAATTCGCACCCTTCGCGATTTTGTAAAAACTACGGACGTTTTTGCCTCTGCGGCAATCGTTGTGCAACGGAAAATAAACTCTATTGTTTTAACTTAGGGTTGCTTCTCTATTGGGATGTATCAGTAGGGATGCTGCGTCGCCGTATGTATTATAAATTGGTTTAGAGAGGCGCGGGGGAGTGGCGGCCGCTCGCTCGATACCGTCCAGTCGCTGATCTGAATCGCGCGCGACGGTTCGCGCCTACAAAGGACATCATCGAAAATAAAAATAAACACCAATTGATGCGAAGTTTTACGCACTCCAGCTGTAGTGTTATGTAACAAACGTGATGTGTTTTGTATATTTGTGGTGAAATTTTTCAGTGAATTTGGGAAGCTTTTTCGGGAGGGGTGAGTGAGCTTTTGTATGTAAATAGAACCTAAACTAACAGGGGCTGTTCCGTACCGCTTATGTACCCAATACGTGCTTATTGCATTAAAATAATTGAGAGGCTCTACTTTGCTGGTAGTATGATTTTCGAATTATCAATGATGTACAATACTGACGTAAACATTTATGTATATTTTGAATGAAATCAATATATTATGTTGATAAATTACGTTAATAGTATAGTTTACTGCCTTCAGTATATTTATTAAGCATTATTATAGTATATAAAAATTAGAATTGCTAAGTTTGAATTTCCTAACATGATGATATTATAATGCACTAGCGGCTCACCCTCGCTTCGCTCAGGTTTGCCTCTAGGAAAACAAAAACGAACCTATTCCACGGGAACCGTACATTCTTCCGGAATAAAGAGCCTATGTGTTATTCCAGACTATAATCTATCTCTGTGCCAAATTTCGTCTAGATCCGATTAGCCGTTCTGGCGTGAAAGAGTAACAAATATACATCCATACTCACAAACTTTTACATTTATAATATTAGTATAGATACATAAATAAAAGTGACTAATATATACATATATGTATATTTATACATCATAAACCCGGAAATAGAATTCTAGCAGATTATTATCTGTTATAGTATAAAAAAAGGTGTCTACATTGTATGGTAATGATAGTATGAACTTTTTATAAAACATTCAGACAGTAATCGATTTGTCGCATATTATGTAGGGAGTAACGATTTTAAACTACATATACCAGGATGGTTGCCAACGGATACTTTAACTACTTACCTTTTATGTAACTCATTTAACTTTGGTCATTAGATGTTAAGACTTGTCTGTAATATACCTTTTCATTAGATAAGTTTTAGAGTCGTATTACGAATTATCTTCTTAATTTTAGTTCAACATCGATATTGCTATTGAATAAATACAATAAATCCTCGATAAATACAAAGGGTAAAAACTTTTTACAAAGATTTATTGATGGGTTACAGATTCGATTCCCGCACAAGGAGGAAGGATGTTTTTACCGTCGAATTAAATGTTTTCATTAAGCATACACGTAATATACGTATTTATGCATTATATTGTATCAGCCCTTTTTAATGTCCCACTGCTGGGCACGGGCCTCCCTTCAATACGAGGAGGATCAGGCCATAGTCCACCACGCTGGCCAAGTGCGGGTTGGCGGACTTCACACGTCTTTCGAAAACTTGCTAGGTTTTCTCAGACATACAGGTTTCCTCGCGATGTTTTCCTTCACCGTAAGGCAAGTGGTAATCATGTTAGAAATGCATTATATACTTACTTACTAAAAGTTCCTAAAGTCGTTACAGCCGGTTGGGGGAGAAAATGCTTCAGTTCTGAGGCATTAACCGAATCATAAGGATTCCTTCATTTACTGTTTTATAATGCATTTTTATATAATATAAAATTGTCTAAGATCCTGCTACGAGAGCGTATATATTCCTTAAAAAAAGTTAACTGTTACAAGATTTCATAGACTGATTAAGTTATAACGTGGTTTTCAACTAAGTTAATAGCTGAGGAAACTCATATAATAAGTCTTATATAAGATTTAAGTTCATCATCAAGTCTTCAAAGCAGCCTGGAACGTAACACTAAAGTATATACAAAAGGTTAAAAAACAAAATATTTTTTCCAACAAAAATAAAATTTATGTAAGCAATATAATTTAAATAATGACTCCATACAAATTACACTTAAGTTTTAAGGTAAATTTAAGTTTAATTTTTTAAACAAAACTGGGACAGGAAACTAGTGCAAACACCATAGCAATTCATGCCGGTGCCGCTTAAACGGTTGAAGCCCACGCTGCACCTATTACTCTGAAAAGGAGGTTGGCTCTCAGAACCCGCTGTAGTCAACTCTTTCAAAGTTATTGTTGTTGGTCTGAATAGCTTTTTTCATTTCCATTGTTTAGCGACGGTAGTTCGTATAAGATCTGTTTAGTATAAGGTTTTGCATAAACCTACTCTATTAATGTTTATTGTTATTATCCTACAGTTCAGTAGAGTTGTTCTTGATCGTCATCTCGAGGATTCATTTATAAAGTAATTTACACTTACATGTTAATACAGTGATAGCCCAGTGATAACGCGCTTGCTTTTAAAAGTAAGTGCAGGTTCAAACCTCTCTGTTATTTTATGTGCGAATCATTTTTCAATATGATAGTAATCATGTTGAATAATGAGTTTGATTACATTGAATTATATATCGATTTCGATAAATATATGTGTGAAGTTCGCCAACTCACACTAAGCCATCAAGGAAAACTTGCTAGGTTCTTTCAGACATTCAGGTTTTCTCACGACGATTTCCTTCCCCATAATAATAATTTAGCTGATTATATAACAACAAAATAAACGGCAAAAGCAATTTGTGTCAGATGGCTGAATATTTACGATCGCAAAACAATTACCTACCTTAATTAATTATTATGTTTTATGATACCTATATGACGTTTTGGGAGTTAGCAATGTGGCTCACAACACCAGAGGTCGTTGGATCGATTTCTGTGCACGGTAAATATTTCATAGTAGCAATATTGTCTAGTTAGCAAGAGAAATAATTAATTAATGAAAAGCAAATTCACAGAATCCATCCCCACTTTGAACTGGGAATTTGCAATTTAACGTGCTATTTACAAACATTGTTTTAACAACTGGAAGCGACATAAATGCGTATAAATTTAACATTTAATCGTATTAATTCAAAACAATATTTATTGATACTAGCGACTCACTTATTTATGAACCGATTGAAATAAAACAAATACTAAATGTTATTTAAGCTTACCATAATATATTAGTAAAAATCGGTTAAGCCGTTTCTTAGATAAGTGCGCACAAATTCACAGATAAACAGACAAAAATTCTATAAATCATCGTTTTGGCTTCTATTGCGTTAATAAATACCCCCATAATAGTTTTTTCTCAAATATCTTCCATGTACAGACAGCGATCGAATAATAATGTCCTCCTGACTGATTCCGGCCACGGCGGCCAATCTCATTGAAACTAACTAACTGCGCAGGAGATATTATAGTGCACAAGTGTACGCGTGCAAGTGCATTCTCTATTCACAAGTGCATTCTCTATTCCTGACACTGTCATACTGCGGTGGGAAGACTACTCGACACGACCGGTGAGAGTTAAGGCGCAGGACGTACGACTTTACGTGCTCTCCGAGGCACGGGGGTAAACACCGCCAACTTCTCAACTCCGGATTCTTACTGAGGCTTACTTACAGAAAGATTCAATAACTAAACTTGGCCCGACCCGGGACTCGAACCCAGGACCTCCGGGTGTGCAGCCGTACATGCTAGCCGAGCGAAGGTGAGTTGCTGGTTACATAATATAATTGCTGAAATGATCAAAACTAACCATTTAAATTACATCAGCTATTGAAGTATCAAATGAATAATAAACGAGATCGCAATCTCCAAAACATCTGAATTTTCAATGATCCTTAATGTTTTGCTTGTAGATTATTACGAAAAACATTTGTTATTCATCCTTTATTTTCTTGTGAAAACCCTATTTGCGTATCCATTTGCCGGTTAGAAATATCAGAATTTTCTGGCCCAGGAAAACGTAATTTGCTTGGAAACTTGCTACGAATTTAATCAGATGAAGGGATATAGGGAGGTCTGGAAATATATAATATTCTGTTAGTTATCAAACCAGACTGAAATTATTATATTGGAAAGTAAATTGTGGAACATCTTAGAGCAAGTTGTTCTAAATTTTAACATACAGATCTAACATAGAATTTGTGGCTATTATAAAAATAATTTCAAATTGTAAAATTGTACCCTTTTTGTTATGTTTTAGTCAAATTCGATATAAAAATAACTTTTTTTATTATAATTAGACCTTTGTAAGATGCTTTACGTTGCTCAATACATGATGTATTAGGAACAAAAAATATTAAAAATCACGATAAACCTTAGCGAGTCAAAAAAAGGCACATCGTCAAATTTTCGAATTTTAGTAAATATGATTGGAAAAATTACATATAAATGACTAACAAAAGTGCTAAACTCGCCTAAATAGTAAATAGTCCAATAACTTTAAGGGCTTTAAGAGCTCTTAAATTTATTGGACACAAATAACTTTAACAAAAAACAAAAACCAAAAGAACTTTAAGAGCTTAAAGCTCTTTTGACTTTCGTTAGAAAATACTAATACATATTGTATTATAAAATCAATCTGTATAATTTATTTACTTACTTTGCATTTGCATTTCCTACACTTAGCATTTTTTAGTATAATCTCTATAAATTAAATTACCCGATAGTAGTTAAAATTAGCATTGAATAGTAAAGAAGACAGTACCAAGAATTTATCCCAATAAGAAATATCTTATGGCGACCTTGCGCCACGTCCCTCTGCAGAGGTGAATGTACTTTGGGGTTGTATTACGCATGCGTGTTTTGTGTTTTGGGTTGCCCAAAATACGGTTCGTTGGCACTACGAATCGTAATAATAATATAAATGTACTTTTCTAGTCTATTGTGAACTAACAAATGCAGAAATATAATAAGACGAATTTCCGTAAATTTTTTTAGCTCTATCATTTTGTTTTATAATATACTGTGTCTTTTATATCTGCAGTAATATTGCTTCGAACTAGTTTCAAGATAAAAAAGACTAGGTATATTTTTAAGTAATCACGTAAATATGAAAATAAATTGTATTGAACTACTGTAAAAATACATATTTTTTTCATAAATTTATTTTTGTATATTATATATCAAATACTAAATAATAAAGGTTTAGTGAAAAAATAACAGAACATAATATAATCCACGAAAACATTAAAGAATAATAAAAATTATGCCTTTTTATGTGAAGTGCATTAAGTGGAACCCCGCGCGAGCTCTGGCTGCTTTGACATGAATAATCTCGCAAGCCAAGTCCCGAATAAGTAATCTAATTGGCAGTACTTGTCCTTACGACACTTACTAAATATGCCACAGTCTAAATTATATAAATATTCAGTAAGCGAGAATAATCCAAAGCTACATCTAAAAATATAAGATTCTTTGTAGTAGCGTATTTCTTTAGCAACTTCGAAAGCAGGACGAAGACATTTTTTTTAATGAATAGGCTATATTTCAAGATTCTATTATCGGATGGACAATTAATTCAAATTGATTTTAAAAGTTTTTGTACCTACTTTATTGGTAAAAAAGTCAGCTCGCATTTACCACACGATTATGACCTTTTTTTATACGAGTTTGCTTAATAGAAGTTTGATAGTCACAATTTAAATTAAATTTAAGGAATTTTAAGTGCAAAGTAACAGAAAAATTGAATTCTCCTATTTCATCGGACTACGTGCTAAATAAGTATATATATTTTAATTATTTTTAAATATATTAACTATATGTATTTAATATTCATGCCCCGCTACTATATAAAAAAGTGCACATACATACATATATACTTGTAGTATACAATTCACTTGTCTTACCGAATATCCTATCGAAATCCTTAAGAAAGTATTGTAAAAATTTAAGAAGGAACCCCAAATTAAACCTCCTCTTTTGCCATTAAAGCTCCTAATCGATTCTTAGAAACTAATTTCTGAGGGAGCTCAGAATGAGTGAGGAAAAAACCTATTACACGGCCATTGGGATCCTGTTACTGAGTACAGGCGATACTTTTAGAATAGGATGTGCTTGTGTGCTTCTTGTACATAATTAACTAGCCTTTGCCTGCGGCTTCACTTGAGGAGCCTATTTATCAATAATTGCTTTACTGCTAAGTAAATAGGCTAAAACATGCAAAAGTAATTTTTCAAATTTAACTGTAAGTTCCTTAGATTACCGCATTTAAAAATAAACACGGAGAATGAATTTTTAACAATGTATTAAAATTGGTACATATTTTGTACCAATTACACACTATATGAATAAGCGGTCCAATCTTAACCAGACAGAGGACCTGTGCCAAACAATGCAGGTTACCTAGCCTAGCACATTGATTCTCCTTCACGCTAAAACGGCTGAACCGATTTGGATGAACTTTAATACACTGACGATAAACTTATTTTAGATAAACTTACTCCAGGTAATAACCCACAGTAAAACATAGACTACTTTTAGTAATAAAATTCGCCAAAAAGTGGCGCTATCTCTATATAATATATATTTTTTTATAATAATATGTCGGGACATTAATACAGCACTATCTAGTTCCATGGTAAGCTACGAGGCTAGTGTTATGGATACCAGATAGTTGATACACTACGCATATATAACTTTATTTGAATTTATTTTGACTATTGGATAACAATAATTCGTGCTCAACAGACAAATGAATGCCCCCAGGGACTCAAAGCCGCGACCGCTGGCACAGCAAGTAGGGTCACTACAAACTGAGCCAAACGTGTCGTCAAAATATTATAAATAAAACGCACATAAGGATGCACCCGAGCGAAGTCATGGTAAGTTGCTAGTGTATAAATAAATTTTAGTAATAATCTTATAAAATATTTAAGTTAGCCGCTAAACCTAAATTACTTTTGTCCGCCTTCTTGCTGATGCCGATTTAATCTAGACGGATGCCTATTGCCCGTCAAGTCCTGTAAATGGTCTCGCAACTAGAATTATATCTTTAATCCATTTAATTTCAACACTTAATATAAAGTAGCTCCTGCACAGGAAAGCTTTAAAGGGGTAGAGTAGTTTATACTTTAGTATATCTATTATATTTTATTTGTATTATTGTTTGTAGATAACTTATTCAGCGTCTGGAGTACCTAAGTGTCTTTCGTCCGATAAAATCAGATGAATAAAAAAATATATTATTCATTAAGTTATTGCCGTTTTACCATTTCTAGCTGCGACATTATTCTGTGTTCAATTAAATAATTAATTAACAAAAAACAATAATATTATCCTGTAATGCTATAATGAGTTTGTATGTAACTTAATTTGTGGTTAAATATTTATAGTTCATCCGGTTATTTATCGGACAAATACCTATTAGCCCGGAAATAGTCAAATCTATTTGAGAAAAAATTTTAAGAATTTTAAGTTAAGATGATAAGATGTACTTACGTGTCGTATAAATTATTCGTCTAACCGAGTTTCGTTGAGAAAATTCTATATATTTTTCAAAAGTTCAAGATTTAGTATTTGTGGAAATGAATTTTCCAACTCTACATAATATAATAAAATAAGCGACTTCTTATTTCTTGCCTTTGACTTTTGATTTTGACAAACAATTAATTAGATAGTCATCTCCAATTTAAAATTTCATTTTGAACGTGAAAAAGTTACCCATCAAGACTCTTTGAAGCTAAGTGAGTTTTGAAATCTAAATTTAGGCGTCAAGCTCTATAATATTATTTGCTCATTAGCAAGTCCAATATTTTCATAATTTATATCTTATTTATCTTTTTGCTACTTTTTAACTTGAATATTTGGAAAAATATTATACAAGTAGCGACTTATCTCCCGTCTCTCAGGTACGTACAAGAACAAATATATTCTATACGACGACACGTTTGGCTCAGTTTGTAGTGACTCTACTTGCTATGCCAGTGGTCGCGAGTTCAAGTCCCGCTGGGGGCATTCATTTGTGTGATGAGCACGAATGTTTGCACTCCAGTCATGGGTGTTTATATTTATTATATGTATGTATTTAAAAGTTATATATGTATAATGTATCAACTATCTGATATCCATAACACAGGCCTCGTAACTTACCATGGAACTAGATGGTGCTGTGTGTTAATGTCCTAACATATTTATTATTTATATATTTATATTTAAAAAAAAACTATCTTGTATGGAAAAATTTGCAACGTAATTTTTCGTTTCACATATGGGTGGATAGATAAAGTTTTTGAATGACGTAAAGCTCGTACAAAAGGCACAGTAGAAAGGTGTAATTGAATTATAGTACAAAGAAGGAACCGCCTTTATTGCCATCAGTGAAAATACAGAATGCAGTCGGCTGTCAGTGCCCTAAGTGGGTATTTTGTCCGATTACTATTCACATCATATTAATGAATATTCTATCTATATATGTATATACATATATCTTATAATTTTTAGACTACAATCGTAAGGAGTAAATCGAAATCAATATTAAAAACCTAAAAAACTATTGAGTTATTAAAGTTTTTTATGATATAGCCTTACATTTTTCTTACATTAAATCAATATATTTATCTATACAGATAAATAAAATTGGAGTGTCTGTTTGTAATATTAAAATAACCGTTTTTTACTAAATGCATATGGGTGTATACACGGTACATATACCAAAACAACATTTTTTACAATTTTTGTCTGTCTGTCTGTCTGTTTGTTCCGGCTAATCTCTAAAATAGCTGAACCGATTTTGACGGGACTTTCACTGGCAGATAGCTGATGGAATAAGGAGTAACTTAGGCTACTTTTATTTCAGAAAAAAAAATAGGGTCCCACGAAAAAAAATTAAAACCAAATTAATTAATTAATTTTGTTTTGAGAAGCAACCTAGGGACGAACCCGAGCGAAGCTAGGGTGAGTCGCTAGTTAATTAATATATTTAATGTACCTAATATTATTACTTTAAAAGCTCTATCCTTAGAGCAACATGTCTCTCAACTCGGCTAACATTTTCTTCGTGTGAGCGAACGTGTCGAGTACCTATAATCAGATCGTATCTTGTATTGGAGGATATTTAGCGTTTATTGCCTATAAAGAATAAAGCGATAAAGTAATGAGATGCGGTTAACACCCACTATCTTAATTGCATTTATTAAGGAATTTACATTGTATATCTATCCAGTAACTTAAATTTTTCTAAGTTCCTTCGGTTTTATGGGAACTTTTACGTGACGTACTGCTTACCATAACAAGTGTTAAAATATCATATGCTTTTAAGGTTTTTTAACAAGGCATATGACTTACGAACTGTTTATGTACTTAAGTTCAGAGCTTTATTAAAAAAATATTCTGTAATTTATATTAAAATTATTTCAACTCAAATTCTTTTACTAAAACAAATTTACACTAACCCTAAGCTAATGAAGATACTTTTTAATCAGCGTTTAACACACACCAGTGAAACATTATGAATAATTAAAAATGAATAAGTAAATCTAAACATTTGATTTTGTTGACGACACGTTTCGCTCAGTTTGTAGTGACCCTACTTGCTGTGCCAGCGTTTGCGGGTTCGAGTCCCGCTGGGGGCATTCATTTGTATGATAACCACGAATGCTTGTACTTCAGTCATGGGTGTTTATATTTTTGTATTAAAAGTTATATATGTATGTGTAGTGTATCAACTATCTGGTTTCCATAACACAGGCTTCATAACTTACTATGGAACTAGATGTGTGTTAATGTCCCAACATATTTATTTATTAAATTGAGGTTATTACAAAAACATCAAAATTTTCGTATACATATTTCGTTTGTACATCTAAATACACAATAAAGGGTCTACTTAAAAACCTACCAGGTACAGTAATTCTTTGTAGACATGAAGTAATTAAAATCTCTACCATTTTAATATAGAGTTAAAAAGTTACGGGCGCCGGTCACAGTGCAGGTTTAAACGTACGTCCCATTGAATTTGTAAAGCTATTTGCACTGAAAATAGAATGGGAAAACCTTTTTATAGCGCTCTTTTAAAGGTTTTTAATAATGCGTTGCTATTTTGTTATTGGATTAAAAATGTTAGTAAATTGCGTGCTTCGTTTCGTTTTGGAGATTTCATGCGGAAATAATAAATATTTTTCTATATTCGCCTTTAAAAATGTAGTGTTTATTTTTACGTTTTTAGTATATTATCATATTTAGGAACTTTATTCCAAATTGGGACAGTTGTGTTTTACTAATTTAATACAGGTAAATATTATTAATTATTATTATAGTCTAAAGTAACTTTGTAACTTGAAGTAAAAGAGTGTTTGTGAGAAACTAGAAGTTGTAATATCTATTTACTTATAGATTTTGGATCGGTTACAAATATTATATTGTCAATGTGAAGAGGGTTTTTATGTAACATGCATATGTCACGTTTAGTGTACATAAAAAAAAAATTAAGTCTAATTAAGTCTTTATATTCCAACTAGCAGAGACCGCGGCTTCGCCCGCGATCAAACCATGAAAAAAATAAACTTTTTCGCAATAAAACATACTTTATTACTTGCAAAACTAAGTTCGTGTAAGTTTTATTATTTCTTAAATATATATGGAAAACAAATTAAATTTTAGCGATCGTAACTCATAATATCCTGTATCTTAAAAGATGTTAAGCATATATTCTGTAAATAAATGTACACTTTAGGTATTTAGCAAGCTCCACTACCTGTGTTTTTTGCACATTTTTCTACTCCATCTTTCCAAAGTTAAAGTTCTAAAGGAAGAGAGTACAATGATACAATCGCATACAATAGTTACGACTTTAGAATCTTAACTCGGCTAAAACTAATACTAAAAAAAAATTAAAATAACTCGGCTAATGTGGGTTTTTAACTAATACACTAACAGGCTAACATCAACGTTATTTTTAAAGACCCAGTGCTATGTACACCTGAAGCTTACAGTCTCCCTCATTCTCCTTCTTTTTTAAGTTGCACATATAAAGTGCCATTCTTATTTTGCTGTAGCTTTTTGCCCGCGGCTACGCTCGCGTGGACTAAAAAATTTGCTCAGTTTTAATTTCCATTGAATTTATATGTTATAGTTGTCGCTGCAGGGACCAGCCGAAAAATTATACATAATTTTCCTTTGGATTCAGAATAATTTCCGTTCTGTACTTTATCTCACACAGTAAGTGTGCTCTTAAAGATAACTTGAGCCATGTTACTCTATTTAAATATATTCAACAACTCAAAGCTCAACGCCCAGTTTTACCCACTTAGGGTATGAATATAAAAAAAATCTACAATACATGTTTGTTTAATTGTATTGAAGAGCATTAATACCAAGTTTCAAGTAATTCTGATCATAAACAATTTTTTCCTCATATAAACAGCGTTTTTACCTTTTACCTTGTAGCGCCTTTTTACCTTTTTAAGGGATAGATTTCGAAAAAAAAAGATATTTATAATATTTTATTTTTCATTTTATAGGTAAATACTATTTTCTGTGCATCAATTACAGAGTTTCATACAAACTTTCATCCCCTATTTGACAGCCTTATGGGACGAATTTCAAAAAATACTAAAATACGTATTTATATAATTGTATTGAAGAGCATTAATACCAAGTTTTAAGTAATTCTGATCATAAATATTTGTTTGCCCATATAAACTTTATCATCCCCTTTTACCCTTTTAAGGGATGAATTTCGAAAAAAATCTTATACAAATATTTCTTATTTTTCATCATAAAGCTAAATACCACTATTCGTGGATTTCGCGTTAAGAATGACAGAGTTTCATACAATCTTTTATCCCCTTTTTTACCCCCTTAGCGGATGAATTTCGAAAAATCCTTTCTTAGCGGATGCTTACATTGTATAAGGAACATGTCCTCTAAATTTCACGTTTCTACGACCAGCGGTTTAGGCTGTGCGTTGATCGATCAGTCAGTCAGGACAAAGCATTTTATGTATATATAGATAACATGAGAAACCTTTTGTTTGTCCAATATTTAACACAAAGAAGGTAAAGTACAGAAATAAATATCTCTTTCTATAATATTTTCTTAGGTTTACGCGAATATTTGACATTTAAATAAAACTATCTTTTCGGATTTTCCCGCGGATTTATTTTGATTTTTGGTTCCCGACGTTTCGATTGCTTTACAGCAATCATGGGCACAGGAGAGACTAAGGTGTTAGATGTCTCAAAGGTATTATATAATAGTTGTTACAGACAGCCTACCCACAAAATAACAAAATGAATTCAATTAGCTAAAGCTATTATTATTATTATTAGCTAAAGCTCAAATTATATAAATAATATTCCATATTCAAGTATAAAAGTAATTAAAATTATAAAAAGTTTAAAATTATAATTAACAAATATTGTAAGGTACTTTGGTGCAAATTTTTCAAGTTTTTTGAATTCATTTTGTTATTTTGTGGGTAGGCTGTCTGTAACAACTATATAATACCTTTGAGAACACCTTAGTCTCTCTCGTGACCATGATTGCTGTAAAGCAATCGAAACGTCGGAAACCAAAAATCAAAATAAATCCGCGAAAAAATCCGAAAAGATAGTCTTATTTAAATATCTCTTTCCATTTTACATTTGCACGAAGCTTCACGAAGAATAAGTTTTCATTAAAATAATAGCTAGTTAAAACACAAGAAACCTTTTTTTCTCGTAGTTGGTCAAGTAGATTTAGTGGAGTATCAGTCCGCGGGCGTCTCGCCATGCACGATATGATCGAGCCTTCGCTTTATTATTATAATAAATTACATCGCAAAATTGCAGGCTGGATCGATCAGCGACGGTTATGCGTTTGAGATATTATCGTTTACCGCTTAATGTCGAAGGGATAGAGACTTACTTGTCACTTTTGGTTTAAAATTTTACTTTAAAAGAATGTTAATGTATTTTGATGACGATACGTTTGGCTCAGTTTGTAGTGCTATGCTATATCATGCTGTGCCAGCGGTCGCGGGTTCGAGTCCCGCTGGGGGCATTCATGATGATGTATGATGAGTACGAATGCTTGTACTCCAGCCATGAGTGTTTATATTTATAATATGTATGTATTAAAAGTTATATGTGTTATGGATACCAGATAGTTGATACACTATACATATATAACTTTAAATATTTACATATTATAAATATAAACACCCATGACTGGAGTACAAATTTTCGTGCTCATCACACAAATGAATACCCCCAGCGAGACTCGAACCCGCGACCGCAGGCACAGCAAGTAGGGTCACTACAAACTGAGCCAAACGTGTCGTCTGGATGCATCTACTATGTGGGAGGAGTCGCGAGCAATGATATTTTATGACAGTTTATTTTACCCGTGATAAGATTTAATTACGTAGAATAAGATAAGAGATACAGTTTGAGCTATGTTCGATATATAACTTTACAGTCTATATAAAGCTTGGCCAATCTTTAGTGCTTGTACTAAACCGAACTGAATGCGTTATAACCATAGCACAGGACGTATACACTTGTAATATATTTTTTTTATATAAACAAAGCTTTTCTGACTAAGATTTTATTAAAGCTGCCACTATTTTTCATATTTATATATATATATATATATATATATATATATATATATAATCGTTTTGCAACATCACATACATATATGTAGTATGCATACTAAGCACGAAACAGATTAAATTATTCATCCTAATACATTGAGGCGTCAACAATTTTAGATACTACGAAATGCAAGTACAACTGTGAACTAAAGTTGTAAAAAATATCTATCTTTCTTTTAATGCACAAGTGACTAGAGGATGATTAATTATTTGATATGTGGGCTTCATTTATAAGCAGGATAAAAATTATTTTATTAATATAACAATAATTGTGGTATTTTGAGGTTACTTATGACGTTTTTTTTATTATTTTTTTAATTTTGTTTAAGGTCATAGTTCATTCATGTAATATTTATGTATATGCTACCTGCTAATGTATAATTTTAAAGTTTTTTTAACCCAATATCATTTTACAATTAGAATACAAAAAAATATTTTAAAATCTATTTCCACTTTCGCCATCGTCTGTACCGTCCGTTGAAACGAACTACGTACCCTTGGCGGGGTCAGTCGCTAAAGGTTGCATTGTATCCCTCCAGATACTGCCATTATATTAAGTGATTAATGAATTTCATAAGCGAACTTACCTGATATCAATTTGAACCTTATATTTAAAAGGCATAGAATATAATTTTGCTTTTTGATTCAATAGACATAGTGCCTTTAACTTCTATTATATATATTATTTATAGTTTGGACATTGATTATGGAATTTTATATTTTTTCCTTCTAAGAATGCAAATTTGAGAAGAAAAATGTTGATACTTAGAAAATATATTTATGATTTTTTAAACATTTTCACATAAGTATTTTTCGAAATATTCTGAACTTATTAACTTCCAGCAACTGCGCAAGTTATTGCACGCTGCGTAGTTTACAGGCTGTAAACTTTAGCTATCGTTACTGCTAATGTATAATTATTATAACAATAATTTTCCCTAAACTCTGATTATGAAACTAATGAAAACTAAACTAACTTATAAATTATATTTTAGTATTTAGTAATTAATTATGTTATAAAATATTACTAGGGCAGTGGTAGCCCAGTGGTAACGCGCTCGCTTGGGAAACCGAGTGAAGCGGGTTCAAATCCCGGGTATCGCACCTCTGATATTTTCATGTGCGAATCATTTCTAACATGATTACCACTTGCCTTACGGTGAAGGAAAACATCGTGAGGAAACCTGCACGTCTGAGAGAACCTAGCAAGTTTTCGAAATACATTTGAAGTCCGCCAACCCTCACTTGGCCAGCGTGGTGGACTATAGCCTGATCCACCTAGTATTGAAGGGAGGCCCGTAACCAGCAGTGGGACGTTAAAAATGGCTGAATACAATTAATTATGAGTTAGAGCTTTTGAGGCTGATAAATAAGATCTATCCTATAATAAGCTCACATGAACATACGTTTTATTTGCCTGTTTTAATCGATATTGCAAATGAGCTTGTATTTAAAATTTTCACTGGCAGATAGAAGAAAAACCGCTTAATTGAATTTAATTCCGACTTCACTGGGAGAAAATGACGTGAAAACTGTCTATGTTATATAGTCGTGACACGAAAGCGAAAGCACCGATAAAAGTTTGTGACATCTTGTGATGTTTGTAATACATAGCTACAATTATTTTTGACATTCAAATAGCCATCTCCAATAATGTTGCCTAGTTACAAAACATTTGTTATAACACTTAAATACAATTACACGTTTAACTTAGAGCTATTTTACAAAATATAATTAAATATTATTTATTTAGTCAATAACAAAAAAATAATTAATGAACTTCACGCTTGTTGTAGCTGAGAATCGATTAAAAACTCATCAGGACTACACGCGATCTTGTAACGCTCTAATTAGGCTCTTTGTACATCGAGAAATATTTATTCCAAACGTTCTTTATCTTCGGATTTATATAAAAACAATTCATTTGTTTCGCGTATACGTATAAAAAAACTATAACATGGTCAAAGCTGTTCATTAAAATATTATGTACATATCTGTTTGTCTGTTTATGTAATCGCATATATATCCATAAGGATTGGACGGTTCCAATGAGTTTATTTATTACAAAGTTCTAAATTAATAATTTAAGCTTTTTTATTTCAAGTTATTATCAGCGAATCCCAATAAACTATGTTTTTCCTTAACAGTGACAAAAGCTCGATATTTTGTATGTAGCTAATGTCAAATTCCTATTTCCAGTACTTAAAAGCATAGATAGATAGATTATCAGGAACCATCGTAAGTGGATCAAAAGATACGATTAAATAGATAATAAGATGGTTTAGGATTAAACAAGATAACATACGTGGGCGAGAGCGCAAGCATTATCAGTAGCTTGAGTTACATTTGTTTGTTCAATCATTTTGATTCGACGTTTGTGTTTAGCAAAGTAATGGAGTCTCTCTTTGTGTAACCTCTTCTCATATCATTTGAGGGCTGGCCCTTCTCGTTATTTTTCGCCAGTTATTTCATGTTGAGTCATCTTAGACGAGAATTGAATACTATGGGAAGGAATGGTATACATTTGTTTAAAGTTAATAGTTTTTTTATTTCTGAGTCGCGGCTATGAATATCACTACGACCATGACTGGCCTATTGTGATCACCGCATAGTAAGCCATTGAAACCCACTAAACCCCACCGCTGTGATGAACTGCAGGATTTGTTTAGGGGTATACTCCTTAATTTCATCTGGGCCTAGAAACTGTTTCCCAAGATGAAAATTGCGCTTGTGCATAAGAGGTTCACACTCCCCCAGTAGATGGAGTGGCGTTTCATACATTGCCTTCATACATTTTCTGTGGTTTGTGAGTCACTCAGCTTTAGGTTGAACATGTGCAGGTTTAAGCAGAAATATCCTGTAAAAACTCTTACGGCTTACCAGTAAGCGTAAGATTTTCTATGTAGCACTATAATTAAGTTATTAAACCTTTTGTCGTAGGCTTTGATAAGTGTCTTAGAGTGAGTCTTCCTGTTGACTCTGTCCTACTTGCAATTTTAAGGCATGCTAAGTTAACAGTTACGACCGTAGGTTTGTTGATCGTGTCAATGCATAAGAAAGTCTATCATGTAATTAATAATAATATATACCTTAATTAGTAAAAAGGATTTATTTATTACTAATACCTATTATAAATGCGAAAGTTTGTGAGGATGAATGGATGTCTGGATGTATAGATGTATGTTGTTACTCTTTTACGCAAAAATTACTGAATGGATTTTAAAGAAACTTTACAATAATATAGCTATCTTAACAATAATATAAAATTAATATTATAATCAGAATAACACATAAGTTACTTTTTATCCCGGAAAAATGTACGATTCCCGTAGGATAGATTTATTTCCATTTTCCGTTTTAGAGGTGAACCCGAGCGAAGCGAGAGTGAGTTATAGGTAAATAAATTAAAGGCACTGAATAAATTATTTCTATTGAGATGTATCGAACAGTTATAAGAGTATACATAATTTTGAATTAATTCAATGAATTTCGATGAAATTTTATGTATTGTGAAAGTTATTTAATTTAAACACCTTGTTATGATATAATTTAACCAGATAAAAAACATATAAACGTACGTAATAAGCGGTTTCTTATAATGGTATTTCGAACTAATTTTACGCACTCGTGTGGAGCTGTAGGCTAAAATTGGTAATTTATAATTTTATAGCATTAAAGGAATTCTTAAGTGTATCGTGCGCCTAAACGAAAGTCCCTGAGGTGATAAAGTAGAGTCTTGAAGATATCGTAATGGTTTACAACTCCCTATCTTTTTCTTGAAAGTTCTACTTTATTATATGCTGCCCAAACTTTTCGTCGTTATTTTACTTTCTTTCAGAAGATTAGTTGTTACAAAAGTTGGTAGATGTAGGTAATATTAATGTTTATAACTTAATACTTTCATAGATTTTCGCAAATATTTGACTTGAATTTCGCTGTAGAGCATTCGAAACATGGGGAACCAAAAATCAAAACATTTTTTAAATGTGGTCATTCTATAACACATTCTTTAAAAAAAAACTTGAAAATCGGTTTTTTATTCGCGAAGGTATAGAGTAGGTACAGTAGTAAATACCACCTCAAAATATATACGAGTAAGTCCAACTTTTTAATTTTATTTATAATAATAGAAAATTCACAATTAAATTAGCGAATGTATAAGATATATGTATATTTAAAATATAATTAGATTAGACGTAGTAGCTGAGAACAGAAAATACAATCTATATATTATAAAAATCAATTGCTGTTCGTTAGTCTCGCTAAAACTCAAAAACGGCTGGACCGATTTGAATAATTCTTTTTTTGTTTTGTTAGAGGTGTGTCAGGGGTGGTTTAAATATAAAAAAAAATTGCGAAAACAAAAACAAAACTGCTGGAACATCAAAAAGTTCTGAACTGTTTATTTTGTATGGGAATCACTAACCGTTAAAACGTACCTAGGGACGAACCCGAGCGAAGCGTGGGTGAGTCACTAGTATGTATTTATATATATATATATATATATATATATATATATATATATATATATATATATATATAATATAGCTTGCAAAGTAATTTGGAAAAAGAGTTTAGTTAAAAAAAAAAAATAATTGTCTATATTTGAGGAAAATAATCTAAAGAATTGAACCTGAAATATTCCCAAAAGGTTCCTCAATTATAACACAAAGCACATTAAGGTCATTATATCATAAAAAAAAATGGAAAACCGCCCTTGAATTAAATACAACAATCATCAAGCGAATTCAAATCTCGTAGACGTTTTAAATACATTGATATGTCCAGGAGCAATGCACTATTTCGTTAACTAGCTATTATGAGATCTATTTCCTTTCACAATAAGATCCATATTACCTTTATATACATAAACTTTGGTTTTCATATCAAATAGCAAAGCAAATTTTGAACTCTATCACATAAATATAAATGCTGTAATCGCTTAGCAAAGTTTTTGTGCATTTAATTTAAGTGTAGCTCTTAACGCATATAGAATAAGAGTGATAATTGAATGTGTTTAGATTTTGTTCTTAATATGCAGCAGTCGTGCATCTCCCGGGAGGCAAGGATGTTGATTGGTAGAGGTAAAGGCATGCATAATAAACAGTAGGACACTTTTAATTTCTAGTTATTACTTTTATGATTTTTTAGACATCTTGTAATTTGTTCTGTTGCATTTTAATGGAAATTTAGATAGTAACTAATATTGCCCGCGGCTCCGCCCGCGCTCAGGTGACCAAAAACCAAATTCTTAGGTTTTACATATTAGTATACTCTTACATTGCAGTTTTTGTATGGTTTTTCTCCTCTCCTCCTCCAGTGGTTTTTCTGTGATGCGATAATAGACAGACAGACAGACAGACAAAAATTCTAAAAACTATAGATTCGGCTTCTGTATCGATAATAAATAATAATTTTTATTTCAATAAGATTTGCCAAAAAATATTTAATGTACAGATTCGGCTTAGTTACAATAATTTTATTATATGTACATATGTATAGATTACTAATTATGTTATGTTCATTGGTTGTTTATTGTATTTATGTGTGGAATCATATTTCTAGTCGAAGATAGTAAAATATTAAAAGTTCTGACAAAAACTAATTGAATTATCATATACGTGATTCTTCGCTTCATAAGCTGTTCCTACGCAAAATTCTATACTGAAAAACCTATTACTTTCAACAAATATTTGTATAAATATAATAAAATCTGAAACTCAAATTTGAAAATCACAATATGTTAACAATTAAGATATAAGATCATTCAGAAGAAGATAACACACAGTTCAGCACAAAATTTGACTTTGTAAGTTCCTTTTGTTTCTCTGCCGTTAATCGCCAAACTATTCACTTGTGAAGTAAACATAACATAGGGTTGCTACTCCCTCATTAATTTTCCTTTCACGAAGCGGATATAAATAAACGTTACACGATTCTCATAACAACTTGATGATAAAGACATTATTTCTACAAAAACATATTATTTATAGGAAAAATAAAAAATCCCTGCTTTTAAATCTCCTGTGGTCATCGGATGTTTCATACTGCAGTGTGATAAGTCGCCGGCGATGTATCATGTACTGCATACTGATTAGAAGTGTATGGGAAAGAGTGAGTGTGTATGGGTTAGCAAATGTTTAAAATATAATGATAGGAATCAACTAGCAATATAAATAATGTAAACACGCATAGCTTGCTTTGATGATTATTGATTTTGCTTGTTAAACGAAAAAGAAATCTAAATATATATAAATTAAGTTCACTTCGATTTTGTTTTCTTATAGACGATATCTATAGAAACAAGACAATATATTATATTTACGTATAGAAAAGCTAACAAATTAACATACATATATTTGAATTTGAATAATATATATTTTTAATATTTCAAATCTTATTTTTCAATTATTATTATATAATAAATATTTTCCATGAATTTAATAAACGAAACAATTGAATTAATTAATTTTATTTATATCAGTATATTTTTATTTGTTCAGCTTTTATTTATTCTACAGATAACTTTATAATTAGCGGTTAGCATAATTAAAACATTAAATTCTTTGGATTTACATATTATTTTTATATTAAAAATGTATGTTAAAATGTAAAATGCATGTTGTAGACGTTTGGAAAATTTATAAAAGTAAATTTTTTACAATGCGCGCGCACACCGACAGCCTAAAAACGACATGATGAATTTAGCTGCATTTTTTTCACAAACAAAGAGTTGTGACGTACGGGATGAAATCTTTAGCTATTTTTGCTCTGTTTCGCCAACGAAGTATAACTTCTTACGTGCGTACATAAGTACATACACACGTTTTTTTGTTTGTTATAATTGGGTTAGTTGTTTAAAACCAAAAAAAGTGGTTATTTTATCTGATAACTCAACATAAATTGTATTTGACAAATTAAAACAAAATGAATGAGCAAAGTAACAGGAGGTAACGAGTTGCATAAATACGAGTAAAAACATTTATAACGTAAGCTTCAGTGTCGAGTTAGTGTCATTCCACGAAGAAAGACGAAGCTTGTTTTGTTTTGGCGGAAAAAGCGTTATTTGAGCTGTACATTTCATAACAATGAATATTTAAAAGAGCATTAATTTTAATTTTTAATGTAGGAGATTTCTATAATTTTATTAAAGGCATTGGTAGCCCAGTGGTAACGCACTCGCTTGGGAAACCGAGTGAAGCGGGTTCAAATCCCGAGTCTCGCACCTCTGATATTTTCATGTGCGAATCATTTCTAACATGATTAAAACTTGCCTTACAGTGAAGGAAAACATCGTGGGAAACCTGCATGTCTGAGAGAAACTAGCGAGTTTTCGAAAGACATGTGAAGTCTGCCAACCCGCACTTGGCCAGCGTGGTGGACTATGGCCTAAGGTGGGGGATTACCCCCTCCTATTGAAGTGAGGCCCGTGCCCAGCAGTGGGACGTTAAAAAGGGATGAATACATACATACATTAAATTAACGTATTTAAAGATATAATAAAGAATACGATTAGTTATTTCAATCAAATTATTATGTAGTTAGTAAATGTGATTTAAAATGTGTTTACTAAAAAACCTCATGTCTATTAGTGTGATAGGCGGATAGAATAAGAAAATATGATATACCTATACCTTGTGTATGCAAATCAATGTTATCTTTCTTTCCACCCTATACCAGTTTATGGAGCATGGAAAATATAACGAGCTATCCATGGGGTGAATAGTACATATAGTGACAGTGCCGTAAACACTAAACAGTAGCTGATAAATACATTAAATCATTGACTTGAAAAATATAGTGGGGACGAAACGTAATAAGAAATTTTTCACAAAAATAGGACTTTAAGAATCGATTCAGAAAATGAGCATAAATTATTAAAATATGAAAAAAGTATCTAAAATGCCATCACAGCGCTACATGAGTGACATTTAAATATTAAACGAGAAATTCTACAAACGTTGAAAAATATAAATCTTGAAAGTTATATTGAAATAACTTTAATCGTTATCTAATGGAATCATGAATATATGTAGGTTTATTCTTCAACAATTATAGAAATAGTTATCACCATGCCAAATTTCATCAAAACCTATCCAGTGGTTTGCTCGTGATACGTACCAGACAGACAGAAAAAAAATCTAAAAACTATAGATTCGGTTTCTGTATCGATAATAATGACTATTTTATTAAAATTTCCAAAAAAAATATTTATTCTACAGATTTGGTTCAGAATTATATTATATTAATACATATCTTGTCTAAACTCCAAGATCATACGTTTTTAATTTATTGTTATACTAATAGGTATATGTACTCAATGAACATACATACTTATGTATTTAGTATTTTATAATACAATTATTTTCATTTGCATGCGTAACTTACCTTCGTATCCCTCACTTATACCATACCTCTGGCTTAAATAAAGAGTAGCACATTGTTAAAACCAACAAAGGTTTTTACTAAAACTAACAAAGCCTTGCGTAGTCCCACAAAAGCTTTAAGACCCATATAATGATCATTTTTATCCATTCTCGTAGTTGTTAGTAGGATCTCTACGGGACAAATACATTTTCGTGCATCGTTTAATCGTATTTTGTTTCCATTTCAACTCTGTACTATTAGGAAAATTTATAATATAAATATTAGTTAGTATTTTATAATACAAATAGTAGTTTTGTATATCAAGAGATTAATTATGTTTTTGTACCTACATAAAAGGTAGATACGTATTTTATATTAAGCCATCTTTAATTAGTCCTTCTGTTAGTAATTGAGCTGGATTCAAATCATTTCCAAAGGCATTAAATTCCGATTCCTTTACTTATTATTAGTGCCAGTTCGGAAAAAAATACTTGTGTACTATTCCTAATGTCGCATAGACGAAAGGAGAGACGTTAGAAATAAAAGGATCGGTAAGAAAACATTTTGATTTGATTAGTGATTTAATTATTGTAATTTTCACCATGCTACATAATCACTGAAAAATAGAAAAAAAATCTATACTAATATTATAAAGCTGAAGAGTATGTTTGTTTGTTTGTTTGTTTGGTTGAACGCGCTAATCTCAGAAACTACTAACCCGATTTGAAAAATTCTTTTTGCATAAGATAGCCCCTTAACTGAGTAAGGCTATAGGCTAAATATCATCTCGGAAAAATGTACGGTTCCCGTGGAATAGATTTGTTTTTGTCTAGAGACGAACCCGAAGCGAAGCGAGGGTGAGTCGCTAGTTAATAATATAATCACACATCGCTAAAATAAAATCTACATAATAGACGAAAGGCAAACAGTTAGGTACTTTTTAAGGGTCACGGGACTTTAAAAGGAAAAACTTAATAGAAAGAATAAAGAAGTTTTGAGACAACGGAAAATGATATGAGAGGGGATGCCTTCGACAAGACTACAGTCACCCTACCAGCTTTATTCAATGGAAAATTATGATGATTTTTGTAATACATATTTTGTACGAAGAATCTGTTAAAATAGTTGGTAAGTAATTGACTAACATTAGAGGTTTACAAGTGCGGGGATATTTTATCCTACTAATATTGAGAATATATGGATGTCTGGATGTATAGATGTATGGATGTTTGCTACTATTTCTACTACTATTACTACTACGCAAAAACTACTGCATGGATTTTAATGAAACTTTACAACAATATAGCTCGTATATCAGAATAAGACATAGGCTACTTTTTATCTCGAAAAAATATACGGTTCCCGTGGGATAGATTTCTTTTTGCTTTCTAAAGTCGAACTAAGCCGTTAGTAAAGTACAAACTTTTCATGAAGCATTCTAAATTACCTCAAATTATTAACAGTCATAATAAATCATCAATTTAGTGCCAATTATATGAATAATTAATTTTGCTCTATCCTAAATGGTTTATCTTTACTTTGAAAGGAACCTTCATTCCTGCCTTCATCCGTTTACTTATCTTGTTTGGTCAAATGTTCGAAACAGGCTATCGTTCAAACTTCAAATACCTCCTATTAGGGTTTAAAGGGACGCGTGCGGCTCGCTACGGAATCTTGTACTATATTAGCGTTCCTCGCGAGGTTAAACGGCTTAGCTCCATAATATCAAATTGTCGTATTGTCACCCGAATTCTTTATATTTAGATACTAGCGACTCACCCTCACTTCGCTTTGGGTTCGCCTCTAGACAAAAACAATTCTATCCCACCGGAACCGTACATTTTTCCGGGATGATATATAGCCTAAAGCCTTCCTCGATAAATGAACTATCCAGCACAAAATGAATTTTTCAATTCCATCCAGTAGTTCCTGACGTTAACGCGTTCAACCAAACAAACAAACTCTTCAGCTTTATAATATTAGTATAGATTTAATATCTAAATTAATACTTAGAAATAATTTATAATCGATACGATAGTTAGAAGGATGTATGTTAAAATGGACTTCAATTAGATTTTTTCATGTTATAGTTACAATTTAAAAAAAAATTATACAATGTAAAGTGCTATGTAAAGTAGTAGCAGAGCGTAACTGTCCAGTCCGTTATTTTTCCATATGGAAAAATTCACATTAACCCTTGCCTCTATTGATGCGTGAAAGACGGACGAAAAAGAAATACAATTTCCCATTTGTAATTTTATCACAATATTAATAAAAATATTCTCCGTTTATTTTATTGAAAATAGCGCATTCGATTTTTGTATGAATTTGAGACATTTCATTCATATTTTGTTAAGAAATAAGTATAGGTACAAAAAACATAATAAATATGTTGGGACATTAACACAGCACCATCTAGTTCTATGGTAAGCTACGAGGCTTTTGTTATTGATGCCAGGTAGTTGATACACTACACATATATATCTTTAAATACACACATATTATAAATATAAACACCCATGACTGGAGTAAAAACATTCGTGCTCATCACACAAATGAATGCCTCCAGCGGGACTCGAGCCCGCGACCGCTGGTACAGTAGGTCATTACAATCTGACCCAAACGTGTCGTGCCCCTAAAACATGCCCCTAAAGTTTACTTTGCGTAAGGGAACAAGAACTATATGTATACGAACATACGTATATCATACAAGTGGTAATATCAATAATACAATATAACAACTATAGCTTACGTCTAATTCAATATAGACATATAGACATAAAAAATATTTAGAACAAAGTATCCATGTGAAACCGCGAGCAGCAATCAGACTATAAAATAAAAAACCTACAAGTTTCACTGAGTACTATGTAAAGTTCAAGTACCCAGCAAGTGGAATGTCGGTCGGTGTGTTCGTTTGAACAATTGTCTCCGCTCCTGATCCCCACTCGCCGGCGCACTCGATACTCGTTATAAAAACGCTACCGGACTTTTTTTAATATAAATATATTAACTACAAAATATGAATTTAGCATATTTAAATGCATATATATCGTAAATTAAGCAATATGCAGACATAGAGAGTGTATTAAGTAATATATAATAATAGTTTAAGCAATATTTGTTATATAAGAAATGTTCTTTACAGAGATTATAATATCTAAACTGGATACTGGTCAGAAAGAAAATAAATACGGATTGATTTAGAAGCAAGCAAATGTTGTGAACGTTTTAACAATAAAATTTTGGCGTAGATAAAAAATTATACATATTTTTAGAACATAAACTGAAAATCCACAATCTAGACATTTTAACTAACCATTGAAAAGACCCTTTTTGATTGAATTAAAAAGGAGGAGGCCAATTCGTCTTTAATCTAGCCAGTCATACATTGATTTTAATAATTCTTATTTAATGTGTACACCCCCTTAATAAAGTCACCCTTGAGAGTGATTCTATTTAAATCTAAAAATAATAAATAAACCACCCCTAAGAGAAGATTAATTAATTTTTTACGTATTTCGTCGAAAGTCGATTTACCTTTTTTGTTATTAAATTTCTATTATCTAACGAATCATTTTTTATCAGAGTTACAGACAAAAAATAACATTCTAAAAGATAATACAAAAAGCTCATTTTGTTATCTGTGCCTCATAAGTGAAATAAAGGCAGTAATTACGTTTAAACAACGTCCGCTTAGATAAAATTATACAACACAAACAGATATCGAATGTCCAAACAAAACATTTCCGTTAAAACCTTAAATACAAATGTTTCTTAAAAATATTTTATGCTTCGATAAAATTTAGCACACAGATAATCTATGACCTAAAGTACCTACTAAAGACTAAGTTTAGTAATTAAATTAGCCCAAATTATGAGGGGGATTACCATAATTCACCATGCTGGCAAAAACCAGCGTTGTGAAATCCGGTGTTTGATCCCCTCCATCCATCCCCTGGATCCTGGTATTTCATTTGATTTTCTATTAAACGTATAATATTAACTATTAAACGTATAAACTTGTATCTTCTATACATACTTCGTACTTTAATTTTGTTCCTTTTCATTTTCAACCGTCACAGCGACCGGATTGACTTGGATTGCAACTAAAATGTAGGGTTAACATGTTATTATGTTTTATTAGAAGTCTGCACGTTTTACTAAAGTGAGGAATGTACACGTAGAGTTATAGCTCATTGTAAATTGTATGTAGAAACGTTTTATTACGCATATAATGTTAACATTTTAGATTTTGCTACTCCGTTATGTTATACGTTTTAAATAATAAAATTGATATAACAGATGTTATTTTTTTAAATTAATGTCTATTGTATCATATAAAATACAGATATGCATATTATATTATCTACATCGAAAACAAGTCCAAAACTGCAATTAATTTTGTTATAAAAGTGTTCGTATCGTTTGTTTCATTTATAAAAATTACAGTAAAATTATAGTATTATTATGTACTAGCGACTCACCCTCGCTTCGCTCGGGTTCTTCCCTAGGTTGCTTCCCAAAACAAAATTAATAAAATAATTTGTTTTTTTTTTTTTGGTGGGATCCTATTTTTTTTTCTAAAATGAAAGCAGCGAAAGTTACTCCTTATAACATCAGCTATCTGCCAGTGAAAGTCCCGTCAATATCGGTCCAGCCATTTCAGAGATTAACCGGGACACACAGACAGACAGACAGACAAAAATTGTAAAAAATGTTGTTTTGGTATATGTGCCGTGTATACATACATACGCATTTAGTAAAAAGCGGTTATTTTAATATTACAAACAGACACTCCAATTTTATTTATCTGTATATATACTACAGTATATATTTTGTTATATAAAATTCATTGTACTAATGTGCAAAAAAAATATATTCTAAAAATATATTTTATCAAAAACAATAAACATATGATTTATACTGTCTAAACATTATATAAGGAAAAGGTCTACAATCGTATGCCAGAACTTCAATGTTTTACACATTTTCTGTCTACATATTTCATTATTTATACAATCCTAAGTATACAATAGGTATACTTTCCAATATCCACTTGAACTTAATTTTTGCTATACATTTGTATGCAATTTATACAATATTTACAGGAAGTGTATCAGCTCAATAGGCTTATTGTTAGTTAATTCCGTTTCCCCGTACTCGGAGATGGCCGGTCCCACGGGAATAAGCTATTGTTGACTGTCTTGAGCTTTGCATTGTGAGGGCATTTATTAGAAATGCCTTGTTAATATGACTATTTCAATAATACCGAATGAAATTGATGTGCTAATTCAAAATTGGCATATATTTATAACGTTTAGTATAGATTTCTCAAAGATGAGATATTTTTCTACTGTAAAAAGTATGCTACATATTGACCCGGATAATCAGCTATCATCATACCAAATTTCATCAAAATCTGTGTAGTGGTTTTCTCGTGATGCGTTCCCAGACTGACAGACACACAGACAAAAATTCTAAAAACTATAGATCCGGCCTCTGTATCGATGATAATATCTATTTCAATAAGATGTTGCAAAAAATATTTAATGTACAGATTCTACTTAGTTACAATTTTATTATATGTATAGATTAATAATTGCTGCAATAACGTCACATTAAATTACGTTCAAAAAGAGAAGTGATTTAGGCTAATTTTGAGGTGAAAATGACGACAAATCAAAAGTTTTTCAAATGTTTGTTTATCTTTCTATCAGTGAGCTTGTTTTTCACAGCTAAATACTTATGTACCACTGTTTTATTTAAAATAATATTAGGAATTTACCTCATATTATAATCAAAGTTACTATCTATTAATTGATGTTAAGTAAGTTTTTACATCGCCAGATAGTTGTTTTAATTAACCATAAATAAATAAAAAGATTTTTACTTATTCGTTACCTTATTAATAATTCATAAAATAAAATTTAATTTACGATCCTTTTCTTATTGTTCTATTAAGTAGCCAATCGGAAAATCCTTGAAGCGAAACGTACGTAATTTCTTTTCATTTTATAAGAAAATGGTGGGATTTTAAACATAATTCAAGATTTATGTTCTTTATAAATATACTAGCGACTCACGCTCGCTTCGCTCGCGTTCGTCCCTACGTACGGTACGTTTTCACGGTTAGCTATGTTTATACATAAATAGTAGCTCGCTACTCCTAAGATATATTTATTTAAATTCTATTGCGATTTACCCTCACTTCGCTCGGGTGCGTATGCCGTACGCGGAATTTGTTCGCAATTTCACGGGTTTTAATTTTTTTTTGCGGAATCCTGATTCTTTTTCTAAAATAAAAGTAGCCTAAGTTACTCCTTATAACATGAGCTGTCTGCCAGTGAAAATCCCGTCAAAATCGGTTCAGTCGTTTCGGAGATTACCCGGAACAAACAGACAGACAGACAGACAGACAGACAGACAGACAGACAGACAGACAGACAGACAAAAATTGTAAAAAATGTTGTTTTGTTATGTGTACTGTGTATACATCCATATGCATTTAGTAAAAAGCGGTTATTTTAATATTACAAACAGACACTCCAGTTTTATTTATCTGTATAGATATACAGTTGTATAAGTATCCAATTATATTTAATCGTATGTAATTAAATATTTAATTAATATATACTTATGCAAGAACATAATGGAAGATGTCACATTAAGCGCTGTGCAATTACAGAGGCAAGCAGACATAAAAAACAAGCTAATTATTTCTATGTAAATTCAATTATTTATTTTTGAAATTATTGACAGTCCACCCAATCAAAACCATTTTATTTGAGAATAATTTTCAGTGTCATAACATGCCAATCTTTTATACACTTATATATGTAGTTTTTTGTGTGTTATATGCTTGTGATGCCACACACAATCAATGTCATTATATAAAAATACTAGCGACTAACCCTCGCTTCGCTTGAGTTCGCTTCTAGAAAAACAAAAACGAAGTTACCCGCGGGAACCGTACATTTTTCCGAGATAAGTAGTATAAAAGTAGCCTATGTGCTGTACCAGACTATAATCTATCCCTGTGCCAAATTTCATTCAGATCCGTTCTGGCCAGTGGCGTAGCGTACGGGGGGCGGTAGGGGCCGCGGCCCCAGGCGGCATTTTTAAAGTGGCGGCAAAATTTCACAATAAATATTGTGTACCAACATGAAATAGAGAAAATTAATTATTTGTCACAAAAATCACTACCAACACATTCTATCGGGTTATTGCTAAGTAATTTTCATTGCTGAATAGGAATTCTGATCATGCCGCCCCCTATATAAGCTACTGGACTAAGATTACGAAAGACTTTTTACTTTTGAAATATAACGGTGCGAAAAAATAAAAAAAAAACTTGACAAAGAAGAACTACTTATTTTTATTATTCAATGAGGTTATAACATAATTGTTATTATTTACTAAATTATAAGATCTCATAAATAAATTGCTCAAACCAAATCTTTAAAATTTTGACATCATCATCTTTCGTCCATTTAATTTTACTCGGAAGTTTAGTCATTTTATTCGAAGACTAATAATAAATAATTTAAAAAAAACCTTTCCGCCCTGGGTGAATCTTCATACGCAAAAGGCGTGAAAAGTGGAAAACATGCAAAATTATAACACACAGTTATATTTATTTAATTATTATAGTGTGATAAGAAGTAGGTAGTTATAGTTATTATTAAACAAAAAGCAAATGTTTTGCATCATTTTTGCAATTACTGATCGGTTATTTTTCCACGATTAACTTTGGTTAGTATAAAATTGAAAAAACATTTTTTTGAGAATATTCTGTGTTTGAGTCCCAGTTTAGACCAGAGATAATAATTCTTTTTTCTGTGAAGAAATTGTCAGTAACATCCCGAAGTTGGGAAGTTGACAATGCTTCACCTTACCTCAAAGAACGCCTCAGAGAGAACGTTTTTTATGGAATATGCGAACACCACATACTCTTTTTCCTTGCCATTATTTGAGATTTTTTATTTTAATTCAGGCTAAATGAGCCCATCGTTGCAACTTTAAGAGCTTTGAGAGCAGTTGTGCTATAAGTTAGTACTGCGCTCTCAGGTCCTCTTTGCGTAGAATGCTGGCATTTTTGGTGTAGTATGCCAGAGGGAGATTTCCTCTTTTTCTCACGGTGCACACAGGTGATGTTGATGTGAGATCCTGACATAATTGGTGTAGGTTGCCAGCTTCCCGATTGGTTTCTTTGGCTTCCTATGCCGGCACATTTGGTTTAGGATGCTAGCGTTCTGATTAACTCTTCGTCTTACCATCTTTAGTCATTGTAGTATATTATAGCACTATTTAAGGGGTTTGGTTCTTCCTTCTTCCAACTTTTCTAGTTGCACGAGACCGTGCTTCACATTATAGAGCGCCATGTGATTGGCGGCGTTGCTCCATGGTTTCTTGCCCCTAATGTATTCTGATGTTGTAATGCTTTCAGCAAACCCTCGTTTCCAAGTTCGAAAGGCTTGTCTGATATTTCACATGTTGTAAGGTGCGTTTTCCCAATTTCTCTCACAACCGCTATATATAGGCGTTTTGCATGTGGTGTCTGGTTTCTTTGGTTGGTAAGAGGTTTGGTGTAATAACCTGTCCCGTGTCGGCTCCTGTCCTATTTGTCTTCCTTGTAGTTTTCACTTTTAGCTTCACCAGGCTTATCGGTGTTTGGGGCTGTTTGTGGCTTTGTTCACGTCCCGCTTCGTAAGCCTACTGTGATCGCCATGGCATCTTCTGTTGCAGGCGTTTTGCGCTACTTTTCTCACGTCACTAGGATATGTGGTATAATGTTTCTGGGGATCTCCCCCGATCATATGCGTAGCAGACTGCCGATAGTATAAACTGATGTAAATTACTTTCGTGTACGGCAGTTCGTTACGATGAATGAATTATATATTAATGGTAAATGTTCAACCTAATTCTTTAATTTCTATCCACAAGTCACAACCTTTGCTAGATGCCGTTCCAAGTTCTAGTTTAACCTTTTCACCATTCCATCAGACAGCAGATAACATGGCATAATTCAAGCATATTGTACTCTCATATTATAATCTTACAAACTTCTTGAAGCACATGTGATTTACAGTTTCTTCTTTGATCGCCGTCATTTAATTACCAAACAATTTGTGATCCCGGACCTGTAGCATTATAGATTTTAACCTATTTTGCGCAATTAAATGCTTCTTGATTTGGAATAGCAAAAGCATTGGGCCTTATTGTTAAATAATTAATCCAAAATAAACTGAATTCTCACTTGATGTGGTCGAATCGCTTGCCAAGTTATTAATCGGAAATGGTCCCGATTTATTGGCCTTAAATTAATTGCCTAAAGAAAATGGCGGCGAATTTGACTTCGGCCCCCGGCGGCATAAGTGCACGCTACGCCACTGGTTCTGGCGTAATTGAGTAACAAATATCCATACATCTAAACTTTCACATTTATAATATTAGTAAGACAATTTTCATTGCCAGAAGCAAATGAGCAACCCCCCCCCCCCCCCCCACACGACAAGTCGAACGCATGTTTTGGGGATATCCATAACCCTACTGCAATGAATCTAAGTACCTAATGTTTTTACATACAAATGGACTCAAAAACATTTTCAATTGTATAAATTAATTTTCTAGTTATATCGATTTATATGGAAATTCGTTATCTCGCTGCAAATGTCTGGGAAGAAAACCTATTAGTAAACATGAAAACAAATGGCCAAGCTTTTAGCAACATAAACGTTGCTTAACCAGCACTACTGCTAGCACTTTGCAAGTTCGTATTGATGTAATTGTAAGTGCTTGACCAAATAGACAAGCCTATTGAATTTAACTCTCATATTTTCTTATTGAATTACTATTTTGAACACTGTATACGATGAATATCTACATCATATGTATACATCACATGGAGTCAAAATTAATAATTATAATATACTAGCGACTCACTCTCGCTTCGCTCGGGTTCGTCCGTAGCTCGCTTCCCAATACAAACTTTCATCTCCCTTTTTTTAAGTTCCTGTGCAATTTTCTTATTTTTTTTAATGTAAGAACCTTCTCCTGACAATAACAAACACAACAAAAAAAGAATTAGTGAAATCGGTCCAGCCGTTCACGCGTGATGGCGTGACCAAGGGAAATAGGGATTTATTTTTATATATATAGACTAGCAGAATTCGCGGCTATGTCCGCGTTCAATCTACAAAAAAAAAATCTTTGGCTTTACGTTATACAGCGACTCACCTTCACTCCGTTTGGGTTCGTCGCTATGTTTATATATTAGATTATATATTATTGTATATATATTATTTATATATTCGATTATTCATACAAAAATACTAAAATAGCTATTACAAAATGGGGGGTGGGGGTAGGAGGGTGAAAAATACTTTACGACCTATCCTCATACCTACCAAATATCTAAAAAGAAATTCATTAAAATCGGTCGAGCCGTTTCGGAGGAGTACGACCCCAAACACCATGACATATTTATATAATGTAAAATATTGTGCTTACAAATGAAAATTTTATTATTAAAATTCGTTGCATAATTCTCTATAGGTCTTTATGCAGAGAAAGGTAAGGGAAAAATTGAGTTCTAAGTACATAAAATTCCTATGTCGTTTTTGGTACAATTAGTCTAAGCGCTTTCAAGGCTTATTTATTCGTATTATATATCCCGAATATATCGTTTTGGATTCGTATGCAGTAATATAAGGTATATAATTTTCTTTCAATAAAATTTTATTTAATAACTAATATTTAAAAAAAGAGAATTAAAGTAAACATAAATCTACTTCTAATCGTTATCTTTTTAAAACTCACAACTAATTTTTAAGCGCATACTATTTGGATGGAGATACAAAAAATTAAGGCCACCAAGCTAATCTGATAATGGAACCACGAGTTGGATAATCTAACTCTTAATGGCTCCTAATAAAACCTTCAAATTTGGGCTAATATCATTTGTTTTAACGAATCCCATACATTAAAATTAAGTAAAGTCATATTATAATTATTATTTTGACGGCACATTTGGCTCAGTTAGTAGTGACCCTACTTTCTGTGTCAGCGGTCGCTGGTTCGAGTCCCGCTGGGGGCATTCATTTGTGTGATGAGCACGAATGTTTGTACTCTAGTCATGGGAGTTTATATTTATAATATGTATGTATTTAAAGTTATATATGTGTAATATATCAAATATCTGATATCCATAACATAGGCCTTGTAGCTTACCATGGAACTAGATGGTGCCGTGTGGTAATGTCCCAACATATTTATTTTATTTTATTTTTTATATTACCGTTTCAATAAATACATTTATTAAACAATTCTATTTTGAACATCACAGTAGGAAACCATGATTTGTTAATGAATGTATTTGATGCCTCCGTGGCTAGCGATCGATTTACATGGAAATCCGGTCCATCCGGATGCGGTCCGACGCCACTGGTTATTGGGGCACGCTTAATTGCTGTATACCATGCTTAAATGCTTATTCTACTTATGTATGGAATGTACTAAACTTTCGCTATCTGTATACCGTATCAGAAAGTTTTTTTGTTCTATTATTACTTTTGGATTTATCACACTTTTCTTAGTAAAAATTTAATAAATATAAAAGATTGCGATTTTTTTTATTACATAAAAGTCCCACTGCTAGGCATGGGCCTCCCTTCAATACCTAGGGGAATCAGGCCATAGTCTACCACGCTGGCCAAGTGCGGATTGGCGGACTTCACATGTCTTTCGAAAACTTGCTAGGTTTTCTCAGACATGCAGGTTTCCTCACGATGTTTTCCTTTACCGTAAGGCAAGTGGTAATCATGTTAGAAATGAATCGCACATGAAAATATCAGAAGTGCGAGACCCGGGATTTGAACCCGCTTCACTCGGTTTCCCAAGTGAGCGCGTTACCACTGGGTTACCACTGCCTACCTCCTTGGCAAATGAAAATGTTGAATTCTATTGTTTATGGCTTTCAAATAAAACGTGTGACTTAAAGTAAAATGTTTCTTATAAAATTAGAGTAATATAACCTAACGTTAAAAGTTACGGTCAAAGAAGTGCTCAAAATAAAAATCATTCATGTACATAATATATAATGCGTTTTCCCAATTGATTTTCCATTCAAACGATTTGACTATTTAAGTGTACCTAAGCAATTTGAACGCTTTCATGTTGGTGTGGCTTAAATGATCTAAATTAATATGTGAAAACTAACCTACATGTTTACCCAATACATAATTTCTATGTCGTTACGGTAAGAAAAAGTAACAAATATACACACTGACTTAGTCATAAAATTACATTTATAATGTTTATGCTATAGCTTCTCTTTGTATCCGGGAAATCAGATAGAATGTGTTAATCACCACAAAAATGCCCACTTTCCATCCAAAATCAAAAACCAAGCTAATATATTACATGAATGGAAATTCCAGGAAACACACCTCTTAAGTGTGCATGTATCAAGAAATATCTTTATTCATTCACGAATCGTCTTTAAAAAGAATTCGTAAAACCCGATAAAGCATATTTACGAAACTAATACATCAAATTAAAATTCCTTCCTTTTTAGGGTTCCGTACCCGAAGGCTGCCAACTGAACCCTATTACTAAGCTTCCGCTGTCCGTCCGTCCGTCTGTCAGAGGGCTGTATCTCATGAACCGTAATAGATAGAGAGTTGAAATTTTCACAGAGTATGTATTTCTATTGCCGCTATAATAACAAATAATAAAAAACCAAGATGGCGAATCTCAAAAAGGCTGCCATGCAAATTAAAAGAAAATCGATGACGGTTCGGAAATCTTTCGTGTGCGAGTCGGACTCGCACTTGTCCAATTTTTTTTATTATTTTTTTCTTTTTCTTTACAATATAAACACTGTCTGCAGGGTGTTTACTTGAAACGTTTAAGACATTTTTATTTAATAATAGATACAGTATTTTCTTTGTCCAAGAGTAAAAGACGCAGAACCACATTCTGCTGATGTTATAGCTGACATAACGGTTAGTACAATGGACCTATGTTTCTCTTCATAGGATCTTAGACTCTATTTTTAACGATGTAAGGATATTTTTCGAATGTGATAATAGAGATTCCTACATGACACTTGGTGGACACTTAACCTCGTGGCTTACGGCGCGTGCCTCCCTTAATTACAAGTTAGACTTCAGAACAAAGGAACTAGGGACAAATTTAAAGTATCTAATGCTTTAAAAATGTTTTTTGTACACAATAACATATTTTACCCATTTTTAGGCAAAACCCAACCTATAAGAGAATACTCACAACTAATATCTCCAATTTTCATTTCTTTTTTTTTTTAGCTCTGCAAGCCAGTACATTGTTAGTTAAATAGACACAAACATTAACCTGACTTGCCTGTTAAAAAACTCCAATAGCATCCCATCAAAAGCGATAAAAGTCACATAGAAACCAATAAATATTTAATGTTTTTCAACAGGGTTGGAAATCAAAATCACAACTCGTGTGTTAGAAAAAAAATCAGTTAAGTTCGTTGTCGTTACCTCGACGTTTTATAATATTGCTGTAGTTTTTATGTACATATATTCAAATTAAATTAACCAACTAAAATCAAAATTTAAATTAAGTTAGATAATAAATAAATAATCGACAACATGATTCACATTATTAGTGGTAAATCACTATTCTCTCAGTATTATATAGTGTATTCTGTAAGAAATAAAGAGGGAAAGAAGATATATATTAATCTTTAGTTCAACATTGAAGTTCGCAATTTTCGTGGTATAACTGATTCCACTGTCCACTTCACAATCTCGCGAAGTCACACACTAACCGTGTTACTATTATCCGCAGTAATCACGCAGTGCCAGCAAGAAGTGTTGAAGGTTTCTTTACCTTTGTTGTTTTTCTTTGTAAAGTCAAGATATTATATATGTAACATACATATCAGAGAAATAGTCATAAAGAATAACATGTTATAATTATAACTAGTGATGACCGCGTGGTTGAAAATCAACCATAATTCATTAAGTTATGTATTTATTTTCTTGCGTATATTACAATATTAATCTATTGTCAATTTCACCACAGACTTTAACAATAAACAAAAGAGCATATATGCATGTGTGTGTCAAATACATGATAGTGTGTGTAATGTTTTTTTATTGATTTAATGTATTTTTATGCATAACTTTAAAAAAGTAATAGCATTCTGCACTCCTTCTCTATATAAACTATAAGTGTGCGAAATTTCATACTTCTCCGTCCGCGCAATTTTCGTAAAAAGGGGTACATAGTTTTTGCTTCACGTATTAATATATAGATATAGATGATGCCACAAAAATATTATAAAATAAAAATACATCAATTCTTGAAACCAATCGCGATATCAAATACTATAGGTACTCGTACTAGCTCAAATAACCCATAAGAATGGATACACGTAACATAGCTGTTCTTCGGGCTATCTTGTTTAGCCTGAATATATGATAGATATCACAAAATATCCTAATTTAAATTAGTAAATTATACTCTTATTAAGTTATTGATAGTTTCAACTTATATATTTTACTTAAGAACTAAAAATTAAGTGATTTTTTTCTCGACATAATAAGTGTACGATCCTCCACAATACTGTATAAAGTGTATACAACTATACATATTTTGTATACAGTTGTACTCATCTTCATTGGCTTATTATCGAAGACAGGCTAGTAAGTGGTATATCGTAATTTAATAAAGAATGCGAACCAATTTGTGTCATCCTATCGTAAAATAAAAGGCAATTACGTAAAAAAATCTAAACAGGCGAAACACGTACGCTCGTGCGCACTCTGTATGAAGCAAACAATGCATTTAAATGATAGTGCTACAGAAAACTGAATCTTATTATATAGATAGTATGTTACTAATTTGAACAAATATTGGTCTATGATACTGCACGAGTCCTGTCCAAAGCTATGACACTAAATAAAAGAGCAAAAGAAAGCAAAATAACGTAGAATACTAACCGCGTGTCGACGCATAAAACATCAATTGATTCGTTTATAGCAACATGGACTCTACCTACCTACATATATAATTTTAAATTTCATATCGCCTTGTATTTTCAAGGGGCTATTTTCATAGTGCATGTAATAATTTTATTACTGTCCTCGGTTATTACGGCAGGACGTGGCTATTTTAGGAGACGCCACGACAATGAGCCTTAATGACAGCAAACTATTATCTAGGGATTGTATTCTTGTATTTTTATTGTATAAATTATGTAAAAAATCCTGGGAAACCAGTGCCTGATGAATTATAATAAAATTGCAATGCATAAAACCTATAATGATGGATTTTTATTCTTCCTTTTCTGACTATCCGATAAATTTTATGAAATTAATGTTCCCATTCCCAATGATTGGCGAGTGTAGTAATAAAAGGTTTATAACTATACAAGTTGATTGTGTAACTTGTGGTTTTATCTGGGTGACTAGGTCCAATATCGAAAACGACCCAAATATACGTCTTAGAATCTTTCTCTCAAAGACCAATAAGCAATGTTCAATCTTTTTACTCAATACTCGTTATATGCATCCAAAAGTAAATACATACTTATTATAACAAGGTCTTATGAAAAGGGGAAATGTCGTATATATCCACAGGAGAGATGTTTTAAAAAGGATAAAGTAATTTCGAAAAGGAATACCTAAGATGGCTAAAATAATAAGTATTATCAGCCAGTTTAAAGTGGGATCATGTACCTTTATCCGGAATAAAAAACATGTTAGTTTTGATTAAATCCTCTAACCATCAGTAAACGTTTCGTTAAAACCAAGTAAATCTTTTATTTAATCTTGTTGATCCTTTTTATTTCTTGAGATAAAAAGTAACCTATGTATTTTACATTAGTACCAACATGACAGACAACCAAACTATGTTTATATTTGTGTATTGATATCATGCAAATAAAATAAGCTCAATATGTAGAAGCCATTTTGAAGTAACTAACAGAACAGCTACACAAAAAGTATACAATTAATATGTGGTTACAGTAAAGGGGTACGATTACACGCCGCAGCACAGTAATCTCAATGGAAACCTTAGTGTACCTGCTTTGAAACCTAATTGGTTCCTAACTTAATTAAACGCATCGAACGTTTTCATTAAAGCCTAAGATTCCAGATTGTATGATTAGACTGTTAAAGAAATCAGTTAAGCTTTGTTTTATATATTCGGTAGTAGCAAAGATTTTAATTAGCCAGTTGGTTTATTAATGAGTTGGAGTTTTCGTTACAAGGAGTTATTTAATCTTACGTTTTTTCTATTATCTTTCTTCTTCATAAGCATCACTTGCGCAAGCGCATCACCTCAGAACGACAGGTAATTTTTTTTAATTTGTTTTTTTTTCGTGTTAGTTTATAATGGTACAAATAAGATTTTTAAGGAAAAAAATGAGAAAATTTGTACGGATTTTTAGGAAAAACTAAAAGTGTTTAGTTCTAAAAAGTCCTTTTTTTTAATTTTAGATAGAGAATATGAATGGATCAGGATAATCTCAAAGGCATATATATATATATATATATATATATATATATATATATATATATATATAAATTTATTTAATAAAACGTTATATCAACATAATATTTTTGTCTTTGACCTGTTTTAGTACGTACTAAGTTTTACTACTAATAAGTAACTACTGATCTCGTTTCGGTAAGGTCCTGTCTCTGAGAAAGATCTTGCAACAAAGTAATTGATCCCCTAAATGAAGGAAAAAACTAAAAAGTAGTAAAATCAAGTATAACCGTAACCCAAAAGATTTTACATTCTCGTTGTTTATTATATTCTAGCTTGTTTGTTATATCTAGGAAAACAAAAACAAACCTATCCCACGGGAACCGTACATTTTTCCGGGATAAAAAGTAGCCTATGCTAACACATACTCCAGTACAATCTATCTCTATGTCAAATTTCATCCAGATGCGTTCAGCCGTTCTAGCGTGAAAGAGTAACAAACATCCATACTCACAAACTTTCGCATTTATAATATTAGTATAGATTTTATATAGAAGATTTACACCTTCAGTGGCTAAAGTTATTAAATATGATATCCTACTACTAGCTCATAATCCATCATTGGAAGCACTCGAGAATTTCAAAGTAAAGCGCCTAAACATAATAAATTATTTTGTAGATGAAAACAATTTATTGCGAGTTTATTTGAAATTGAAGAGGAACAGGCTCTTGGGAGCTGTCGGCACAATAAGCCCGATATTGTAGACTCTGAGGATTCATTCTGTGAATGATATGAGTTTTACGAAAATGAGATATATAAGTGTTTATTTTTTTAATTTTTATTTACCAACCTCAAACAGAAGATAATTCTTGTTTTTTGTATGTAAGCTTTTCGAAACTACCTTTATAAATTATGAATTGGTTTTCGTGATATTTAATTTTTTCAATAGATTATATCTAAAAGAATATATTACATAAAAATATATACAGAAATTTCAAAAAAAAAATCACCCCTAAGGATGGGCGGAATTTTACTTTGATATACCTACCTACTTTTTTTAGTTATGTATTTTGAATTAAAAAAATTAAAAAGTTACTATATAGTCAAAATGTTGAAATTAATTCATATTTATATTATTTTCAGGATTTGTAGGCGATTCACATTGGCGCAACATTAAAGGTAAATCTTTTATAGTACTACGAGTATAATCATATAGACACAATATACACGAAACACTGACTTTCGGTTCATATAAAACTGACAAATTGATCCCATAAACTTAGGTATATCTCTACTCACCTCATCCTTTCTTAAACGACCATTTGAATATCTTATATAGGTATACTAAAAAGGAGAAAAAATATGTATTTCGTGACCATCTTATGATTTTATGTTAAAAATGGCGATGTTTTTCTCGAATACGGATGAGGAGTTTGCTTAAGCATTCAGTGTTATGTCCCGTAAATCCTTCGTGCCTATAATATTAGTATGCGTGCAGGAACGTTACGAGACTTTCCTCGTAGCCTATTAAACCTAAAAAACAGTAAAATGATTGTTAGAGTTCAATACCAAGAACTCGTTCTAAGAGACCCATTAACTAGGTAATACCGCACGAACCGTCGTTAGTTAGAGGAAAATACTTTCATAAGAAAAGTTAAATATTAATAAATAAATTAATCGACGACTTTTGCTTAAGTTTCTATGATATTGTTTATTATATGTTAACAAGCTATTGCCTGCAGCTTCGCCCGAGTTTGCGTAGTTTTAGTTTCTCACTCTCATTATAGATTCAATACTGTCCTATAAATTTTCATTATATATTCATCGGGTATATAATATATGCAGTACCTATGTAATATTGTATTAAACGGGTTATACTTTTTTGATATGGTTTGTGATAATGATGCATTTAATGAAACTTAAATTTGCTATCATTTGATAAAGAAACTATTTTTTTTTAATTCGTAAAAAATATTTGAATAATTAATATATTGTATGTATATTTCGTCTTTCTATATAAAGAAACAGACTAAGAACTTTATCTTATACTAGCGATTTACGCTCGCTTCGCTCGCGTTCGTCTCTAGGTACGTTTTCACGGCTAGTTATGTTTATAAATAAATAGTAGCTTGCTACTCCTAAGATATTCATTTAAATTATAAAGCGATTTACCCTCGTTTTGCTCGGGTGCGTACGCCATACGCGGATTTTGTTCACAATTTCATTGGTTTTTATTTTTTTCCGCGGAACGCTGATTTTTTTTCTAAAATAAAGGTAGCCTATGTTACTCCTTATAACATCAGCTATCTGCCAGTGAAAGTTCCGTCAAAATCGGTCCAGCGGTTTCGGAGATTAGCCGGAACAAACAGACAGACAGACAAACAAAAACGGTAAAAAATATTGTTTTGGTATATGTACCGTGTATACATCCATATGCATTTAGTAAAAAACGGTTATTTTAATATTACAAACAGACACTCCAATTTTATTTAGTATCTGTATAGGTTATTTTCTTCCCATAAACTTAAACACTTTCGCGTGAGCGATCATTGTTTATATTTAAAACTACTAATTAACAATTGAAAGTATAGTAATAATGGTTTAAACGGCGTTGCTATAAAACTCTCCCATTAAGCAAAGTCGGAATCTGCTTACAAGATTCTCTTAAATTACTCCGCAAATACATTAACCATTAACGAATGCTTTTTTAATCAATTTACACAATCTCTTGCTCAAAACGACGAGCATTTTGTAACTACGGGAAGAAATTTCGTTAAATAATTATTCCTAGATTATTTAGGGAAATTCCTTTTGAGCTTTTATTTTTTTATGTTAAAGATATATCGATAAAATATTCGATATTAAATATCGATAAAAATACATTTCTATTAATGAAATATTTTATTACACACAGAATACCCACACATAACATATAAACCACTGATGATATAAACAAGTAAATATCAAAAAGACGTGAAAGAAGATGATAATATTTATAATGGTGCGGAACCTGTAGGCAGACTATATTCTGTCAACGAACCTCGTAGTGGTAGAAAATTTAAAAAAAAAATAGATTTTGACAACAGCGCCATACCGTACCTATTCCAGCTTTAATTGTCGCTAATAACTATTCAGATGATCCCATTATTACACAGAAGAAAAATTGATCAAAATAAATAAAACCGTGTAGGTACCGGAATTTTATATATAAAAGATAATATAACAGTATGTTGTAGAGTTGTAAGCGATGATCAATTGTGCAATGTCGGTACAAAATTAACTTTCAATTACCATAATATTGGAAACCGCCTCGTATGGATGCGGAACAGCTACCTGCCCTACTTTTTATACGATGTATGGAATGAAAAAGAAAATATATATTTATTATTGTGTTTTGTCTGGTCGTAGATGATTTGAAGCATTATTGTTGGTAGATAAGAGCTATTCCTTTATAGGTACTCGTATTGTATGGAACCCACTGATAATATAATACTTATAAATAAGTTAATTTGCGTATTTAATATTTACTTATATATTGTTATCTTAGATGTGGGAAGTAATATCTGTAACGTATAGTGCGACTCTGAAAATTTTCTTTAAATCTTTGTGAATTTATATTTCAAATGCCATTTTTCAAAAATAGTAGAAAATCTAACTTAAATAATTTAGCTACTATTTCTATAATTGAAGCTACTTTTTTAAATTTACTATTTCATAATATTTTTTACCTCATATTTCAAAAGATATTGGGTAACACGTTTATGATTTTAAAAGATGTACGTACTGAAGATCTATGCAAAAATACACTATAAATGAGAGTGTACATAATCACTTAATTATTACAATTATTATAACTTATGTGCACCCGATTTTTTCCACTAGTGGTATTAGTGCTGTCCTAATTTGTCAAAGTTTTATAGAATGGTTAACATGAAAAGCCTACGTACGTAGGTACTAAATTTTAGATATATGTATGTAGAATGTAGATATATGTTACAAATAGTCTCCGAGAAAAACCTCTATGACATACGGATAGACTAACAACACGAAATTATAACGGTTCTTAAGGGTGCCAAATTATAAGGGCTTTGCATGTTAGTTAAAGAACATTAAATTCAACTGGTTAAGTTATTCATGCATTTTACAGTATTTATCTTACATCAACCGAACAATAATAAATGTCGAACAAAATGCGCTTTAAAATTTTATGAAATAAATGCGGAGGTTTCATTGCTGTCATCTATACAGATAAATAAAATTGAAGTGTCTTTTACTAAATACATATGGATGTATACACGGTACAAAACAACATTTTTACAAATTTCATCTGTCTGTTTGTTCCAGCTAATCTCTGAAATGGCTGGACCGATTTTGACGGAACTTTCACTGGCAAATAGCTGATGTAATAAGGAGTAACTTAGGCTACTTTTAGTTTAGAAAAAAATAGGGTCCCACGAAAAAAATGAAAATCAAATTAATCAATTAATTTTGTTTTGGGAAGCAACCTAGTTTATATTTAAACAACGTATTTATATGAAAACTTTCATTTCAACGTACGTAACGCTCTATAATTTAATAGATACATTTATCACACAAACGTTACCACTTTCGTATTCTAATATAAGGAAGGTAACACGAATAGAAGTTCATTTCCGCATCATTCCCAAGCTTCGCGGTTACATCTCATTACAGCGGAGATGATCTATCGTGCGACCAGGCGCGAAAACCCTATAATATTGACTTATATAAATATTTCTATCATATATCTACAGGTGTTAAAGTGTTGTAATATATGTTTATACTACTAAATGTCATATTATTTCATTCAATGCAGTTTCCTAGAAATGGAGCTTAGTATTAATCTATACATCTATACAGATAAATAAAATTGAAGTGTCTGTTTGTAATGTCAAAATAACAGATTTTTACTAAATGCATATGAAATTATATGTATACGGTACTTATAAGAAATACACAATTTTTAAAATTTTTACCTGTCTATCGGTTTGTTCCGGCTAATCTCCGAAACGGCTGGACTGATTTTGACAGGACTTTCACTGGCAGATAGCTAATGTTATAAGGAGTAATTTATAAGGAGTAATTTAGACTACTTTTATTTTAGCAAAAGAATTAGGGTTCCGGTCAAAAAAAATAAAGCGTAGCTAGGGACGCACCCGAGCGAAGCGTGGTTAAATCGCAAGTGAAGTTCTAAAATCATATAAACTTTGCTAAAGTCTTAAGCTTATGTTCCGCGACCGTGTGTTGGAAATTCATTTTACTTAATTGTATTTACTTAACTATTAGAATCATTATTTAAAATGAAAATATGTACCTGCATAACTTAATATTTACAAATAAAAAGTGTAAAAAAGTACTAAAATTATCTTGAACATTTTTATGTAACTCAAGTAGGTACAAGAAATGTACGAAGAAAAATCGACTCATTTCCGTATGATTCCCATCCTTTGCGGTAACATCGTATTACGCGCCATTTCTTCGGAGATGATCTATTACGTAATAAAATATGAGTTATATTTGAATACTAACGATTCTAAACACTTAAGGCAGCCTGCTTTCGTCGACCTTTTCCTATGACCATTAACTAGATTAACTACTACAGTGGTACTAAATCTTTCAGGTACTGTTATTTCTACAGACGTAACGGGTTCGATTTTTCAAATGTCCATGTGTCTTACAAAATTTATTAACTTACATTTTAATAAAGAATTCTTATTACTTGCAATCAATTAAAAACAAATTATATGTATTAAGAATTATGATTTAAAGTTTTTTAAACGTAGCAGTAGTGTTAGTAATGGAACCTACTATAGCTTCGAAAGCTGCACACGCTACATGTTAACAATATTTGGACCTAATAAGCCCGATTAATAAAACATAGCATTATACTATATCGATCCATGAACTATAATATAAAAAAATACAATATGTCATAAAAAAATATCTATTTTTTCATATGTAGCTGCAATATTTTACATACATATAAGTACACATTACTCATATTTGACTGTCTTATATAATTAAATAATGTGAACAGAAAAACTCATAGCACTGTATATAAAAAATCAATTATATATAATGTTCCAAAGTAATACATAGGTTTTAAGTTGACTTATAATGTACATGAATAGTTAGATATAATACTTTAATTAGATTACAAGATTCTCTTCGTTCATTCAACTGTCCAGTGTAGAGTTCATATGTGGTCGTACATTTCTATTATTATTATTTATCATAATATACATACATAGCTCTACACGTAGAATGGTGGGGCTAGATAGTGGTAGCCCAGTGGTAACGCGCTTGCTTGAGAAATCGAGTGAAGCGGGTTCAAATTCCGGGTTTGGCACCTCTGATATTTTCATGTGTGAATCATTTCCTACATGAATACCACTTGTCTTTCGGTAAAGAAAAACATCGTGAGGAAATCTGCATGTCTGAGAGAACCTAGCAAGTTTTCAAAAGGCATATGAAGTCCGCCAACCCGCACTGGGCCAGTGTGGTGGATTTGATTCCACCTCATATAGAAAGGCGCCCCGTGCCCAATAGCGGGGTATTAAAAGGGCTGATTAGAAGGGCTGATTACACATAGCTCTACATCTGCTATACGAGTACATATGTTAAAATCTAGTGAAAATTGATATTGCTTTAACTTGATTCCAACTCACTTTTTAAAATCTTCCATAACCACTTTCAAACCAAGTAATTTTTATAATAAGTTATTTTCTCTCTTTCTTCAGTGTTAATTAATATATTTTTTTTCCAAAACACATGAATATTATATATAAAATTTGAATACACAATTATTTAAAATGTTTATAAGCAAAAAGAAAAAGTGCTACGCGAATAACTACCGTAACAATTAAGCCCATGACAAAAGAAAGTGTAGTAAATGTGATAATCTGTCTAATTGTAAAAAGTTTCGACACGCTAGATGGTTCGTTAATTTTTATACTAGTGTATTTCAATATTTCATTCAATATCCAAAGTTCTAACACTATCTGTGTTACGTCGAAATGTATTCTATTTATTAAGTTTTAGCTTTTTTAGCTTTTTCTATTATAAATGCTACATAAAATGCGTCGCAAATAAAACAATAACACAGTAGAAAAAAATATATTTTTGAATTCATTTTGTAATCAAGAACATGAAATATATTTTTGAATTCGTTTTGAATTTCATTTTGTAGGCTGTCTGTAACAATTGTTATATAATGCCTTTGAGACGTCTAAAGCCTTAGTCTCTCCTATGACCATGATTGCTGTAAAGCATTCGAAACGTCAGGAACCAAAAATCAAAATAAATTCGCGAAAAAATCCGAAAAGATAATTTCATTTAAAATTTCAAGTATTTGGGTAAATCTAAGAGAGAATTACATGAAATTCTAAACAAAATAAGTAGTATTATGAGCGGATAGAAAAAAAAAATTTGAATAGGCTCTGCCTGTCGTTTTGACCGCGTGAACAAGAATCTATTAAGTTTGTTGACTCAAGCCACAAAATATGACCCGGCATTGTGTGAAAGTGCGATGAACGAAAATCTCACACTATATCTTTAGATCTATCAAATTCAAACTACAACCTGTATATTATAACATTTAGTATTATATTTAGTATTATAACAATAAAAAATTACTCATTATAACGGTATTAAGCGTTGCGTGATTAAACAAAGTGACACAAAAAACTTCGGATATGGTTTTTATTGCAAATAAAACCCAAGTTAAACCCAAGTAAATTTTTAACCTTTTTGCATTTATATTACAAAGCTACATAGATTATTATTATTATTATCTCATATTGTAACTGAAGTTCTAATAAATTTGTGTTATACTTATAGTACCTACTATTTGTCAATTTTATAATGTTTATATTTCGTAAATATATCGTTGTATGAGCCACAGTAATTGAGATTGCAATATATGAAAATAATTTATTACATGTCCGTCGGTGCGTGAGTAAACATCTATCAGCATCGCATCAGGTATACTCAAATGTATGCGTCTGTATATTGACATGTGTATTCGTAAGTCATGGATGAGGTGAAGTGATAAGTGTGTTCAAATATTACAAAAATTATAAAGGTACTTATTTGAGATACTCATATTGTAGTTATTCAAATATGTATTGACTACTTACTATACCTACAGTAAGTAGTTAATACGGAGATACTTCCGTCTGCTTGAAAACTTGCATATTGAGTCAATTTTTTTATGAAAAAGATCACCGACTCTCACCAAATCACTTAAAATTAATTAGTCCACCAGAAGGGGTGTTTTATTTTTATTTTTATGGTATCATCCTTGATGTATATTGTATAACCATGCGCAATAATAATAATATAATTAGAATTACGTAAATTAACTCACAATTGGCGTAGGTTTCTCATAACTTGCATACAAAAAAATACAACCTAATTGATCTCAATTTTTATTACAATCAAAAATAATCTTCTTAAGTGTAAAAGTAAATTTTAAATTATCTATATATACATAAAATGCTTTGTCCTGACTGACTGATCGATCAACGCACAGCCTAAACCGCTGATCGTAGAAACATGAAATTTGGAGAATATATTCCTTATACAATGTAGGCATCCGCTAAGAAAGGATTTTTCAAAATTCTTTCCCTAAGGGGGTAAAATAGGGGATAAAAGATTGTATGAAACTTTGTCATTCTTAACGCGAAATGCACGAAAAGTGGTATTTAGCTTTAAGATGAAAAATAAGAAATGTATGTATAAAATTTTTTCGAAATTCTTCCCTTGAAAGGATAAAAAGGGATGATAAAGTTTATATGAGCAAAGAATTATTTATGATCAGAATAACTTGAAACTTGGTGTTAATGCTCTTCAATACAATTAAATAAATACGTATTATAGCGTTTTTTAAAATTCAACCCTTAAGAGGGTAAAATAGGGAGTGAAAGTTTGTATGAAACTCTATAGTTAATGCACGTAAAGTCTTATTTACCTTTAAAATGAAAACTAAAACAATACAAATATCATTTTTTTTTCGAAATTCATCCCTTAAAAGGGTAAAAGGGGGTTGTGCAATTTATATGAGAAAAAAATTATTTGTGATCAAAATTACTTGAAACTTGGTATTAATGCTCTTCAATACAATTAAATAAACATGTATTTTAGTTTTTTTTTTCAATTCAACCCCTAAGTGGGTAAAACTGGATGGTGAAGTTTGAGTTGTTGAATATATCTAAACAGAATAACATGCCTCAAGTTCTCCGTAAGTGCACACTTAATGTGTGGTATATAAATAAAGTAGAGAACGGAAATTATTCCGAATCTAAAGGTTTATGTATAATTTCTCGGCTGGCCACAGCAGCGACAACTATAACAGACCTAGAGCGCGAGAAAGAGAACCTAGCTAGAGAGTATCCTGCTATCTATATCCTCCTTCTGAAGGTTGGCACAACTGTAACGAAAAAGTCACCTAAGCTATGTAACGGGATTAGACTGTGAGTGTGTGACTGTGTGTGATAAAACTTACACGAACTTATTTCTCACAGTAATAAAATATGTATTGCGAAAAAGTTTATTTTTGTCGTAATTTGATCGCGGGCGAAGCCGCGGGTTCTGCTAGTCATATGATAAATAAGTAACATTGAAATCATCTTAATAAAAACATTCTTCAAATGTTTAAATTTCTTTTATCTTAAACTTTCCAATGTCTGTGTGAATATTCTATTATTGGTTAACCACATGTTCATTACTTTAGCCTTATAGGTATAAACTAGCGGCTTACCCTCGCTCCGCTCGGGTTCATCCCTAAGTACGTTTTAACGGTTAGTATGGAATAGATAGACTATATATCATATGATATATAGCCTATAGCCTTCCTCAATAAACGGGCTATCTAATGCAAATAGAATTTTTCAAATCGAATTAGTAGTTCCTGAGGGTAGCGCGTTCTAACAAACAAATCAAACAAACAAATAAACAAACAAATTCTGCCTCTTTATAATATTAGGTACATATAATAATCAATTATATCTTATTCCGATGTGTCAGATCTTAGCCTAAAATAAAGGAGCATTGGAAAATACATTATAGTACCTCTCAATAATCATAAATCAGGGCTACGTACTGTTATATTACCTACAAAGCATTATTTGCAGGTTGTGCCAGCCATGTAATGTTCGTTCAACGGTTATTAATTACAACGAAAAAGTAGGTGTGTATGACGCAAGTGGTTGTCTCAAATCATATAACCAGTGGGTACTTATTTTATAATATTTGCCATGATTCATTTAGAATTATTCTATTAAATTTTAATTCAATGCAGTGGAAGCGCAGTTGGAAGCATTATGGTAAATGTCTGAGAGAGATAAAGATTTTGATCCTAGGTTTTTAGCTTACTTGAAGCTTGAAAATTTATTATTACTGAAATTAAATTTATTATTGCCTATGTTACTTTTTCATAATATACCAGCTTTCCAATAGTGGAAGCATGAATAAAATCAGTTCAAAAGTTTCTTTTATCAATAACCAGCGACTCACCTTCGCTTCGCTTCAGTTTCGCCCCTAGACAAAAACAAATCTATCCCACGGGAACCGTACATTTTTCCGGGATGCTATATAGCCTATAGCCTTCCTCAGTTAATGGGATATCTAATGCAAAAAGAATTTTTCAAATCGGATTAGTAGTTCATGGGATTAGTGCGTTCAAACAAACAAACAAACAAACAAACAAACAAACTCTTCAGCTTTATAATATTAAGTATAGATCAGCTTTATAATATTAGTATGGATAATAAACAAACAATTCTTTTCTAGCATAACTACCCAATTTTGATAAAGCTTTAATGTAAAATGAGGTAACATGATCTCTTTGCATATTTATCAAGAGTCAAATATAAAGATATGAGCTGAATATGACATTATCTGAGAAGTTTATCACATCGTTATTTAGAGGCGAGTACACCCATGACTCACGTCTTCCGTAGTTTCTTGCCATATTTAAATATCCCATAGCCATAGGGTATTTTTATATAAACTAGCCTATTACACTCTCTCACTCTCTTTCTGTATTCAAAAACACATCATTCTATTCATTGCTGCCAAAAAATCTACGAACAAATACATTTCTAAATGAATAATAGTACCTACTTAAGATTTCAAATAATAGCAATTATAATACGTTTCATATCACTCAATTTACTACTCATGGTTGTATTACAATGGTTCACCACACCTGTTTAACCGTTAGTGACGAAATGGGCTTTGTAATGTAACGATAACATCTCAACTGGTTCTGACTTAACAATATTTTGGTTTGCGGAAATAAAAAGTGGACAACGAGACGATTAAGAAATTACGTCGGACATTGACTTCTCTTTCTGAGTACAAATAAGCGGAGTAATTAATAGTTATTGCTGGGTTTCGAAATGCTTAATTTGTTTTAAAGAACTTTTAAGGATTAAAACTTAATTCAATTCATTGTTTATGATTTTTAAGACTGATTTGCGTCCTCAAAAAAAGTTTATTATATACTATTAAATCACTCGCGACTCACCTTGGTTTTGCTCGGGTTCGTCCCTAGGTACGTTTTAACGGTTAGTATGAAATACAAATCTTTGAATTTCTCGGCTTTTCTGTACTATAATATGCATGTATTGTACCTTCCTCTTGAATCGCTCTATCTATTAATAAAACCGCATAAAAATCCGTTGTGTAGTTTTAAAGATCTAAGCATAAGGACAGACAGACAGCGGGAAGCAACGTTCTTTTATACTATGTAGTGATACAGTCGAACAATCGATATATTTTTCAATTTATGTTTTATTTCTTTTATTTGGTCAAGCTTGTTGCTTTAAAAATTTAATCTGGTTGATAAATTAAATTAATATATTTTTTTAATTGGATTAAATCTATACTAATATTATAAAGCTGAAGAGTTTGCTTGTTTGTTTGGTTGAACGCGCTGATCTCAGGAATTACTAATCCGATTTAAAAAATTCTTTTTGCATTAGATAGCCTGTTTATTGAGGAAGACTATAGTCTATATATCATCCCGGAAAAATGTACGGTTCCCATGGGATAGATTTGTTTTTGTCTAGGAACGAATCCGAAGCGAAGCGAGGGTGAGTCGCTAGTGCTACATATACTTATGTATCTAACTTTATTTATAAAATTTCGGTGTGCGTATATTCGTAGTTCTTCTCCTATACGGCTTGATCAATTTACATTGATCTTTTTAGTTTTATGTGTAAGTAGGTACTGTTGTGTAGGTACATTGTGATCTCATAAGATTGAATCAGACCCTGGGCGATATTTAGCTATAAATGGACTCGGTAGTTAGCGATGTTTTCGTTACATATTATATGTTACTCTATATATAAGCGGTATACTATAGGACAGACTTCTGCTAGTTAACTAGTCTCTTATAAAATAATTGATGTAACGTCATTGCAAATGAAAGCAAAACACAAATGAAAAGCAAACTGCATACATCATGCTGTGCTGGCGGCGACACTACGCCATTTATCTAAGCGTCTGCCAACCACACGCGTTAAAGAGTAAAGTTTATTTCCAAGCTAGCCTAAAGCTTTTGTTTTTGAAGTGTTAATCTATGCTGCCCCTTAGCTAAGATGACTTCCTATATACGATATTTCTAAATATGTATATAGAAACTAGCAGTACCTGTGGTTTCGCCCGCGTTCAAACTTCCGATCCCGACCAAACTTCACAATATCACCCGCTGGACTAATCTGAAGATTGTCTTAAAATTTCACCAAAATCAATCTATCTATTTGGAGTCCAATGGGGAACATACCACACATATTATTTTTTTTATTATATAGATGGCACGTCCTAAGAAGGCGATTTAACGATTATGGTATATTGGGTATGTTATTTTCATACATTTGTTTAGTTTTCTATTAACGACAGCGAATGTGTATTGTTAACTTCGCTAGTCCCATCTATACTTATTTAATTAAGATTTAAGTTTTAAAATAGTATATAGAAATATACTGTTACTTAAATAATTCAAGAAAATAATTATAAAATAAATAATAATGAATATAAAACAAAGACCAAACGCAAATGACAAGAAAACTCCCACATTACGTGATATATCACTGTGAGCTAGTGCCAATGTCGTTTTTAATGAAACCGGTGTTTTAAAATACAAAGGTGATATGAGAATTTGTCTTTTTTCTATATTTTTTAAGTCATACTTCTTTTGGCACGTTTGAAAAAAAAATATGAGAGTAAAATTTTTACGATGGGCGCGCACATCGACAGCCAAAAAGCGACATCAAGTTAGCTGAAAGTAACATGATGAAGTTAGCTGCATTCCTTTTACAAACAGAGTTGTGGCATACGGGATAAAATCTTTAGCTATTTTTGTTCTGTTACGTCAAAGAAGTATAACTTCTTACGTGCGTAAATAAGTACACACACACGGTTTTTTTTTCGTTAAGTAAACTTGTAGTTCCATGGTAAGCTACGAGGCTTTTGTTATGGATACCAGATAGTTGATACACTACACATATATAACTTTAAATACATACATATTATAAATATAAACACCCATGACTGGGGTACAAACATTCGTGCTCATTACACAAATGAATGCCCCTAGCGGGACTCGAACCCGCAACCGCTGGCGCAACAAATAGGGTCACTACAAACGAGCCAAACGTGTCGTATTATATTAGAGAAATTCGTAAAAACCATAAGCCCTATATGTTTACTTTTTATTTATTATAAGAGTTACTAAAAGGCTTAACTTAAAACCAAAAACATTAAATAGAGATCTTACCATAATACTTTCTTAGATTTATGCGAATATTTGACATTTTATATAAAACTATCTTTTCGGATTATTTCCCGGATTTAAATCCGCGAAATAATCCGAAAAGATAGTTTTATTTAAAGAGATCTTACCATTTGTAACCGCCTTTAAAGTTAATTAAATATTTCATTTTATTATATAATATATATGTATATTGCTTTATTTTTTGTATGTACTCGTATAATACGCGATATTTTCGCTAATTGTGAACCGATATTCATGATTTAATGAATAAGTTATTTTATTTAATACCTTTTCTTAATTACCTTTCCTTCTTAACGTTAAGGAAAAACCTACAGTAATTCAAAGAAAATCCCACGTTTAAGAATGAATTAAGGTTAATTAGGGAGTTAGTAGGTAAGTACTTTAAAAGTGACTAATTTATAGGTAATTTTCTGGACCTTCAGTTTTTACTTTATGATCTATGAGTGTTGTAGCCACTTCATTGATCGTGTTTTTACGATCCAATGTCGATGGCCGGAGTCCCTTATTTCATAATTGCCCATAAGTAACGGCTCTTAATCAACGCTGGCAAGTGAAAAAACGCGTTCCATTGCACAGCTGTGCTAAGTAGTAGAGATTGACGGCTGCTCTTAGGGAATCCTCACATCTAGTCGCATGGATACGGTCAACTCAAACGCCTTAATAATAATTCCGAAACCTTTATTTGGACTAATTAAGTAAAAATTTATTAAGCAAATAAGTGTTGAGAGGTAAGTTTTTTAAGAAAATGATTTTCGTTTATTTTATTATTTTTCTTAAGAAAGTCCTTGGCGTTCTCTCTTTTGTATCTTACTAGCGACTCACATTCGCTTCGCACGGGTTCGTCCCTAGGTGATTATTTAAATTGACATAACTTTTTTATATATAAGGCAATTGAAATAAAACAAATACTAAATGTTAAGTGAAGCTTATCGCAATACATTAGCGAAAGCAGCATCCAAATCGGATAAGCCGTTTTTGAGATTAGCGCGCACAAACGCACAGACAGACAAAAATTCCAAAAATCATTGTTTTGGGTTCTATTGCGTTAATAAGACCAAAAAGGTCCCCAATAACAGTTTTTCTCAAATATCTTTCATGTACAGACAGCGATCAGTTACACTTTTATTATATGTATAGATAATATTAAACTTAATTACTTTTCATATAGTTCTTGGTACTTGAAGCGGGTAAATTTGAGGAGACCCTTGAATGGCAGACTTGTATTAACGTAAAAACATGAGCATCAAGCACGTTTTATCAACGGTTCTTCGTTCTTACGCGCTGTTATTACCCGTGATAACTGGAAGTAATGTTCTTATGTTTTTTTACACATGTGAGTACTTATTGATACGGCACAGCAATAAAATGTATGAAGAATAAGTCGTTATCGGATGATTAATTTTGTTTTATGCTTCTACAAAGCTTAATTGAAATTAATGGTAAAATTTTATATTGAAAGGTAAAGCATTATAAGAACTATAAGTATATATGACATTGAGACTTCGCTTATGCCACTTATCTACCACTACACGAAACCAAAACACTTTTGGGACAGACAGTGTGCTAGGTTAACAAGCATCTTATCTGTTCCCTTCATACGTTTTGTCAACTGATAGTATCTAAATTATAGTCGCAAAATCAACTTTATTATATAGTAATAAGGAAGAATTTGTTCTTTAGACTTGGGTGTTTGAGCGTAAACTCCAAAACCTTGTGAAATTAGTTGATGGCACGCGCAGGAGATAAGCGTCATTTACACATCAAGTTCCACGTTTTTGAAGATTTTTCGAAACTATAGGGGGAAAAGTGCTGAAATTTCGCCCCTTTCGTCTTTGTTTTATACTAGGGTGAAAAGGCTTTGTTTCACATTCCTCATGCAGAAAATGCGTAAATAAGGCTAATTAATATACCTTTTGTAATATTTTTAGAATAGGGGATTTTTTTTATATCTTTTATTTTTAGCGGTTAATTTTTAGTTAAAATTTCAAAAGAGATTTTTCTCATTTGTAGGAAAACTTACGTTATAATTATTATTTTTAAGTGTGTTCTTTTGCTCTGAAGGTCGGCAAGGTAAATACACGAAGAAATATACAGAACTATATTTATCAAGTCACTTTTTAACAAAAAATATAGTGGATCCACTAATCATTTGGCAGGGTAACCATGAGGACGTCGAGGCGGTAGTGTGGGAGAATCAAAACGTACGATCTGTAATGGCGGGTGGCGCTTCAAAGTAGGGCGACCAATTCTCTGGTTTTAAGTTATGCAGTCCTTTATTATGAAAATATTCATATAAAACAATTTATTCATTTTAAAATAGTTAATAAAAACCTTAAGAAACATCAGAATTATTGGCTTTTTTTCATATCTCTTACAATTTAAAACTTCTGTAGCCAGAACTGTAAAAATTGCTTCAGATAAAATTAAAATGAACTTCTAATTTTTAAGAATGACTAAAACAAAAGTAACATATTAATAATAATTATTGCCATCAAGTACCTATCAACAAGTATATAGGCGAAAATACTCTCGAATGCGTGCGTACATTGTTTAAGCTGAGGATAATTAAACATTCAATAACAAATGTGAATAGAAGAAAGACTTGAAAACATCCCTAAATAATTAGAGAGAAGGCACTTGTATTCATATAAAAGCAAAGGTTTTATTTGCGGAATCGTGGCCCTTGCGAATATTCGCGTAAAAATCCCAGTACCTCAAACAATTCGCGAGATAGATACCCTCGTAATCCTGCAGGGGTAGGGAGGCTCTCTTTGTCTACGCCGTCATTACTTTGTCAAAGGTCCTCCGAGGCGCGATTCTTAGCTCGTGAGATAGGGGATGTGAGTAGGCTCTACGTTACACTTATGTTTTGGTTAGCTTGCAGGGTTCAGGCATTGTTCTCTTCAGCCATTAGCCAGAAACTTATGTTTTGAATTTATGAACCTCGGGTGATTTACATGTTAGATAGGGGCTGGAACCAAATGGAACAACTAAATGTAACCTAGGTATTCTGTATTTCCTAGGTTTATTTGTTAAATTATATACCTATTAATATTATTAAATTAATATACGATTTTTCTAGAAGATAAAAGAAAGAAGCTTACAATCAATTTATTTAATGAGTCAATATTGAATAGTAGGTGAAGTGTCAATAACATACTTGAAGTGTTTGGCAAAAACCCAATCTCAGTGAGACGTAAACAACTACCGACTCTTGTTCACATCCCATGAGTTATAAAAATTTAAAAATGTAATTAATGCCTTTAGTACAAAATATCATTTCTAAGTTTTATTATTACATAGATACTATTATTATATAGCAGCTACATACATATTATATTGCATTCCTATTAGTAACATATATGTATATATTATTAGTACTAGCTCCTGAAACACAGTTTTCTAGTTCGGGAGTTAGGGCTAGGTGCAATTGTTATTTGAATGAAGTCTGTTTTTTTAATTAATTTATTATCGATTTTTTATATGAGTATCTTTAGACCAGTTTTTAAACAACCTTTCTAATTACTTAAAAATATAACGATTATGGAACAGCTTGACTACGGTAGCTTAGCCAAGTTAAGATTATACTTGTAAGTTAATAAGCTACAATAGATATAAATATAAATAGATACAGTGAGTATATAAGGAATACCCAATTAATACGAAAATCCAGACCGTACGCGACTTTTCACCTCTCACCTGACTCTAGTCGATTACTTAACAAACTTTAAGTGATAAATGCAACTATATAGTTTAACACCTTGGAACTTGTACGTAGCGTAAGCACGCTAACTGTCCCCTGGCCCCTTGACCGACACTGTGAGCCTGTTACGTATTTTCTATACCATTAGTCTTAGTTAAACAAGACAACGACTTCGATTATTCAACTTAATCACCTGCCTTGTTATTTCTTAGTAATATTATTATTTTAGCTTTTGTTTAAATATTAATATACTTAACATAGATTGTTTGCTTGATATTAAAATGCCAAATTACATTGAAATATTAATATTGTGTGATATTTTCCTCCTCGCGGCAACGGATCTAAATATGGTTGCATATATTCTTAAGGAACAGATTAATGATTATGTATCTAAACACTTAAAACTAGAACATTTACATACTTCATACATATATTATGTAGGTACTTTATACAAATCACATATAGGGAGAAATACAAATAATAATTAAAACAATACCAATTGATATACATTTGCAATTCAAATATGAGAGGCATTTTGTAACGGAAAACAATGTTATTGGTTTTCTCTCGACATATCGACGATTACGCGTAGAATGTTTGTTTATACGTACAATTGTGCCTGCTGTACGCACTTACCTACATACCTGCTCATACAACTGTATGAATTATTGTTTTGGGCTCTACATACTTTGTAATAATTTATCTGCATGTAACCAAACAAATACAAACCAAAAAAATTGGGAAACCGAGTGAAGCAGGTTCAAATCCCGAATCTCGCACCTTTAATATTTTTATGTGCGAATTATTTTTAATATACATGATTACCACTTACCTTACGATGAAGGAAAATATCGTGAGGAAACCTGCACGTCTGAGAAATCCTAACTAGTTTTCAAAAGAAATGGGAAGTCCGTCAACCCGCACTTGGCAAGCGTGGTGGACTATGGCCTGATCCCTCTCATATTGAAGCCCCCGTGCCCAGCTGTGGGACTTTAAAAAGGACTGAGTAGGTACATGTCATACAAATGTATGAAAAGGAAATAGAACCTACTTATAAAATAATTTTAATTCATTCTTTAAAATATGCATTCATGATTAAAGTATTTTCGTGGTCATTTATCCATTTCATTTACATATTTGTTTAAATTATTATTATTTATAAATTAATTAATTATAATTGAATGCAATACATTTCTTGTTATATAGGTATAATAAATATTTACTGTAACTTTTATCATATCAAAATATAGATTTTCAGCATACCTATTGAAATAAAATTTCGTCGAAAATATCCAAATTGAAAACAGCTGTGGAAATAAACTTTCCTTTTAATTTAATTATCGTAAAATTTTTGTTCTGACGTCATACTGGTACAGTTAAGCCAACTTTTGTACGTTATTATAAACAGAGGCTTAACAGAGTGAGATGAAATACAAGGCGTGTGGACCCTATTAAAAGTTATGTGGCTATTTACATCTCGACGAAGACATTACTGAGGTACTTATATTCAAGGCTTTCAATCCAAATTTGACCTAATTCTATAACAATTGTTGTAGAAAATATTAGACAATCACAAATAAATAATATGCAAATATATGTATTTGAAAGGCCAACCTTTATATATTACTAGCATTTCCCGCGGCTCCGCCCGCGTTCAGATGATCAAAAACCAAATTCTTAGGTTTTACACATTAGTATACTCTTACATTATTATCTTATATACATTACTTTCATTGCGCACCGCATGATTGGTAAATAATGGCAGTGATTGTCAATGCCACAAAGGTTCCTCCGTTAAATTGAATTTTTTGTTTTAGCAATAACATTTATGTATGTCTATACCTCTGTTTTGTTTGTTTTTTTAGTTTTGGGCGATAAACTCTCAAACTACGGAATTAATTTTAATCATTTTTTACTAATAGACAGCTATAGATTAACTTAATATATAGCTGATTATTTAAATTACATAATGATAACTTTTCTTAATTAGCGCTAGTAAGTAATATTTTCCAAAACGATTTTCAAAAGAAAGTGTAATAAGTAAATAATTCTAAGCGAATACATTTCTTTATTTCATATGGCTCGGCTTATATGATTAAAGTCGTAAGCATTTTATTATGTCCTTTAAGCCTTTACCCTCCAAGAAAAGGTGTCAAGAAAAAGTGAAAAAGTTGAGGTATAACAGTTCCTAAAATACTTTTTCATAGTTTTTGAGATATGAAATATTTTTAGTTACCCGCTTTGGCAGTTTAACAGCCATAAACTTGTTTTCCATAAAATGTTATAAAATAATATAAATTGAACTTATTTTTACGGTGCAAAAAATGAGTAGGTATTGTGGAAACGTAAATATTATTCGTATTTATTTTAGTGTTAACCATACAAAACACGTAAGTAAGAAAAACAACATAGCATTTTGCTATACGAAACCTAAAATGCGCGAGTTGGATTTACATTTGCCCAATTTTTACATTAAAAGATTAAAAAACATTAACATTATTTACTAAACAATAAAAATTTACAAATATTCTCATTTTAAAATTGTTTCGGCCAACAAAATATTACTAATATGTTACTAATTTATAAAGCCAAAAAGTTTGTTTTATTAAAAATTTAAGCACGGGCAGGGCCGCGGGTAATTTAGTAGTAATTATAGTAAAGTCATAGAAAGGTTATATCTGTACATTTTTCTTTTTGGATAAAACTACGTATTTTAAAAACACATGGCGACATCTATTGTCAAATAGCTAAATAACACATAAATAAATTTTCATTAAAATAACTATTTTAATGAATAAAATAGCGCTGTTAATATTTCTTTTAAGATAAGTTTTTTTTAATAGTTTTAACATGATATATAAGTAAGTTACCTTGCTAAAATATTAATAGCATCATCGTGCTTTTACTTTAACCAGTTTTTGTATTTTTTCTCAGAAATGAGATATTTTCCTGCGGTAAAAAGAATCCTATGTGTTGACCCGGATAACCTGCTATTACCATACCAAATTTCATAAAAATCCCTCTAGTGGTTTTTCTGTGATGCGGTCACATTCAAACAGACAGAAGAAATTCTAAAAACTATAGATTCGGGCTCTATATCGGTAATAATGAATATTTCAATAAGATTTTCCGAAAAAATATTAAATTTAGGGGTTCGGCTTAGTTACAATTTTATTGTATGTATAGTTACTAATTTATGAAGCGAAAAAGTTTGCTTTACTGATAATTTAAACACGGGCGGAGCCGCGGGTGATTTAGTAGTAATTCTTATAAAATCGAAAAAAGGTCATATCTGTACATTAAAATTTTTGGGATTAAAACTATGTATTTTAAAAACACATGGCGACATCTATTGTCGAATATCTAAATAACACATAAATAAATATTAATTAAAATAACTATTTTAATGGATAAAATAGCGCTTTTGATAATTTGATTTCCAAGATAAGCTATTTTTATAGTTTTTACCATATTTTGTAAGTTACCTTGCTAAACTGTTTCCAAATAGTATCGTCGTGGTTTTGTTCCTACCAGTTTTTGTATTTTTTTTCAGAAATGAGATATTTTCTCGCGGTAAAAAGTATCCTATATGTTGACCCGGATAACCAGCTATCATCACACCAAATTTCATCAAAATCCCTCCAGTGGTTTTTCTGTGATGCGGTAACAGACAGACAGACAGACAGACAGACAGACAGACAGACAGACAAAAATTCTAAAAACAATAGATTCGGCCTCTGCATCGATAATAATGTCTATTTCAATAAGATTTTCCAAAAAATATTTAATGTACAGATTCGGCTTAGTTAGAATTTTATAATATGTATAGAAGAAAAATGTCATAATGAAAAATACCTGTCGCTACGCTAACTCTTCATTCTTATAAAAAAATCAGGTGTTAAGTTTATAAAGTATAAATATGTTTTATGTGTATTACCTACATAAATATCAATGTTTGTTAGTTTGTTCGTATTTCATGCGCTGTCATGCCGCTAACCCGAATGCGATTAAACTTTGTCAATTTATTGCTTGCATTGGCGCGAAGGTTATAGGCATAGTACAATTAACTTAAGTAGTTAGTGGGCGGTGAACGTGTCGTACCCGCAAATGCACGTGGAAAAGCATTTTTGTCAAAAAAAACTGTTTACATACGCTTACATGACTATCGCTGGCCAAACTTCAGAGATAGGTACATCAAAATAATATACTTATGTACTAGAAAATTGTAGGTCTTAAAGAGGCCTACAGAAGAGTCCGTGATATCATGTGTGTAACTCCTAAGGTACACTCAGAATAACATAGATTTTTTTATCTATTTAAACGTACCAAGCGAATCAAGAGGAAATCGCTAGTGTATTATAAAAAATCTGTTTATTTTAATTCTTATATGTACAATGTACATACATTCATACCTTTTTCGAGCGATGATTTAAGACATTGCTTAAGGAAAAAAAAACGAAATCAAAACGGCATATTTTTGAACTATATTATTACTCTCTTTCATGCCAATCATTTGCACTAAGGCTAAAGCAATAGGCGCAGTGTGCGGGAAACTAAAATTGTAGGTTACAATTAACTATATTCCCACAGTGCTCGAAATTCGACGGTAATATTTTTTTATTGATAACACTCATCAATATATATTAAACAAAATAAAATATAAAAATCGGTTCATAAAAAGAGGAGAGAAATTACGGAACTGTTTTGTTTTTGCCTATTTATATATAGATAATACGATTCCATTCGCTTTGTGGACGTGCAATAAGAGTAAAATAAACAACAATTAAGCCGATATTCATTGTTAAAACTCATCAGAATATATTATTAAGAGTATTATAAATATTTAATTAAACTGACTTCTTTCTTCGAGTCTTTTATCTGTGGCTCTTAGAAATGATTAATTACTAGTGAATTAACTTCGCTTCGCTCGGGAGCGTCCCTAGATACTTTTTGCATTTATGATATTACTGCCCGCCCTCGCCTTGCTCACACTTGAGGACTTGATTATAAAATATCAACTTTTCTTTATTTTAGCGACTCACTCTCGCTTCGCTCGGGTTCGCTTCTAACACAAAAACAAAAAAACAAATCTATCCCAAGGAATCCGTACGTTTTTCCGGGATAAAAAGTAGCGTATGTGCTATTCCAGACTATATATCTATTCTGTGCCAAATTTCATCTAGATCCGTTTAGCCGTTCTGGCGTGACCGAGTAACAAACATCACAAACGGATAGACAAAAATAGCGGCTTTACTTTATTTATATATTTGTAATATTTTATGTTAAAATATAAAAAAAAAAAAATTAGTGCGCCATATGTCCTTTGTGACACTGACAGCTTAGCTTCATTTACTGTTTATTTTGCTCCATTTACCATAATCTCTTATAATCTTATAATAATTAAGATTAACCTAAGTCATAATACAAAACATATTATATGTTAATTTTGTTATATTATTTTTACTCTAAAAAAATCAACCAACTTTACCTTGCCAAATACAATATTCATTGATAAAAAATCGAACTAAAACACGCAAAAAGAATTTAAATAAGACTTCAATAAGGTGTTTATGATTTATTTTATCATTGCGATATTTTAATGTCTTAATAAATTATAATAATAACAGGAAATTGATAGCGTTGATACCATAATGATTGATGTGAAATACAATATTTTTGCTAACTTTCAAGATTCTTCCTTGTTCCTCGTCCTAATTTACTTCGTTTCGTGTTTGTATATTATATTGTAAGTAATAGCTTCACATAGCCTTAAAATTTTAACATGACTCAAAGAAAAAATCAACTCAAAACTCATGTTTAACTTACAAAAAAGATAAAGTAATAATTAGTGTCCCTGAGTTTCTTTCGCCAGTTCTTCCCAGGTCTGAGTTTTCTTCATCCGAATAGACTGTAGACTCATGACGTTAATTAAAAAATTGAAATAATTTAATGCTGAATAAAATATTTTGAATTTGTATTTGAAATTTGAATATTTGTCCTATGTTGTTATAAACATTTATTACTTAAAAGCTTCGATCAACAATACTACTGTTAATCGAAGCCTAAAAGTGAGAAAGAACTTATATTAATCAGAAGATATTATGCAAAAAGTCACGTCTGTGTATAGGTAGGTATAAATTACCAACATTTTCATTAAGTTTATTGCTAAATGAAAGACACAGGAGAAATTCAACCATTGATGATACTGGATTAAACAAATATTTCTTATTTTACTTATTTATTCTATACATGGTACTATTAACAGGTAGAAAGTATTAGACGGAGTGTGTGCTAGATGTGTAGGTGTTATGAATTTTGACACTCCATTCTCTGCTCTCCTGCTCCATCTGACCAAAAGGAAATGTGTGATGAAAGATAAAAGGAAGATGCTGTGATTAGAATAGGATATAAAACATATTTTAATGAGAATCTCTTCAGTAATAACAAATTATAATTAATTATTATCAATAATCATACAGTACGTACAAACTAACATATAAATATTATTTTATTTCTTTATGTGTTTATATATTTCTACATTTTTAGTATTTACTATACTGGCTATTGTTTTTAATTATAATTATTTATTTATAATTATTATTTATTTCTAAAATTTACTTTTTGTGAGGTAAATGTAACTTAGAACTCTATACCATTCCAACTAAAGTGTTGTATAATGTTTTAAAACAAACACATATATCATATCAATGTCTACTTAAGAGTAAAACTAAGTATTAGTATCTGCATCTCAGTATAGTTAAATGCAATAAGAACGGATGTTTGTTTATGTCCATTGAGGTCGCGCTACGGTGCGCTTTTTGTTAACTCAGGGATACGACCATTTAGTTAACGTGTAGTCTAATTACAGTGTAATAGGATTTTATCGTAATTTATGTAGAATAGTGACTTGGCAAAACATATGTTTTGATTATAAATAACTGTGTGTTTGAATCAAAATGTATATGATGTGTAGATAGGTATTTATATCTTTTAAGAGTAAAATTATTATTTTTTTGACTTTTATTTTCATTTTATATTATTAAACGACTCTTTCCGATTGATTGATTTATTAACTCCCAGACAAAACCATTGGATTTAGCATATTGTTATGTATTCAGTACTTTTTAACGTTCCATTTCTGGGCACGGGCCTTTCTCCCCCATGAGGGGGATCAGGCCATAGTCCACCACGCTAGCCAAATGCGGATTGGTGGACTTCACGTCTTTCGAAAACTTGTTAAATTCTCTCAGACATACAGGTTTCCTCACGATGTTTTCTTTCATCGTAAGACAATTGGTAATCATCTTAGAAATGATTCGCACATGAAATTATCAGGGGGATTTGAACCCGCTTCACTCGGTCTCCCAAGCGAGCGCGTTACAATTGACTATTATAATAATAAAATGAATAGTGATTTATTAAGATGGTAATCTTTATATAAAAAATATTCTTTTCTGAACTATCTTACTTTTGCTTTATTTCTCTTTGAATCATTAATGTCCAGTAGATAGGTAGGTACCTAGTATCGAAAAAGATCACATGGACAAAGCCGCGACAGGCCATATTGAAATAAGCTATAATTTATTTTAAATATGGTTACAAAATATGCAAAATATATTGTAAGAACAACCTTAATCATACTAAAGTATCATTTTGATTTGACATGACTCTGAGTGATTTACTCTGACAACTTATAAGCCACAAATTATTAAGAAAACGCTCTTATGTCTTTCCAAGCGTGCATTTATATAGTAAAAAAACATAAGCGTTCAAGTGAAACTTCCAAGAAACGCTAAGAGGCACCAATCTAGCAATAATACGTGTCTGGCGGCGTTTACACTGTGATGCGCCGGCGCGGAAAATTGCGATAATTCCATAATTTCGCTGGTTTAGACGTAAAATGTGAAGGATTCCTTAAGGCAAAGCAACAAGTTTAAGGTTGGGGAAAAAGTTAATAACCGAAAAATATTTACATACGTACATTATTTACATTAATTTAAACTAACCCCCCATCAAAATGCAGAATTTTGAAATGACCTTCTAAATTGAAATAAATTATAACGACACTGCTTTTCATGTGATATTAAAACATACATTTCAAGTTAGCATGACACATAAAGTGCATAAAATTAAAGCAAGCTATAAGTGATAGAGGTAGTTAAAGCTGTATTCAGGTCTATTCATTGCCCAGCTAACCGCCGTTCGGAGGAATATTAAGATTAAAATTTTTAATTCAAATCAGAGTGCTACCCTAATGACTTTTTTAATGAAAGGAAGATTATATTTTACTATGTGACGTGCAAAAATCTTTTACTGTGAATAAACTATTATAATTTGAGAAATAAATGTCTTTGGAAAAAATATGTATAAAACATTGCCACGGTATAACGTAAGTATACTAATGAATAATTTCTAATAGTAATTTTTAATATATGTATGTAGTACGATCGTAAAGCCAGGCGCAGTTAGTTCGTACCTGGTATTCCCTTAAAATCATTTCAAAGAAAATAAGTTAAACATATTTTCAACGCCCAAGAATGTTATGAATTACAATAATTTTATCATGCATGTAGATTTATTATCTGCAAGGAGCGCGGCATGAGCCGCAATAATTTATACGATGTTGTTTAGTTGCCGTAAGCGGCTTCCGGCGTACGCAGTCGTCTTATAATTCTAGGTACACCTACATGACCATAGCAGCCTCTTTATTAGATAAACTAAACTATATACGAAAATATAACAAATACTTTATCTCTTCAATTTATTTACACTAATTAAAGGAAGGTCTAACGTTGCTGTGTAGGTAATTTGTTTTTTGGAGACCAAAACCCAAGCGCCAATAATTAAAATTATTAGAGAATATCAGATAAAAAGTCTGACGACCTCCCAAAAAGGTATATAGAGTTGTAATGTTTTACGACATTCCTTATGTTAAAATGCACAAGCGCAAGAGATAAACTATGCGTATTTTATTTAGTATCTTACATATATATATATATATATACACATATATATATATATATGTATATATATATATATATATGTATATGTATATATGTATATATATATATACATATAGTTAATATTGATTTTTTATACTATAGGCAACTCTCCCTGACTTACCCTTATGTAAATATCGTAGCCTTCGACGTTCTACTCTCCCTAGGTACTATGAGTACTGGGTAAGGGATATGTTAACTCCGAATTAAGCAACAAATTGTCTTGCGTTTTAATAAACAATTATATTCACTATCTAGCGACTCACCCTCGCTTCGCTCGGGTTCGTCTCTAGGATGCTTCCCAAAAGAAAATTAATTAATTTGGTTTTAATTTTTTTTCGTGGGACCCTATTTTATTTTTTTTAAGATCAAAGTAGCCTAAGTTACTCCTTATAACATCAGCTATCTGCCAGTAAAAGTCCCGTCACAATCGTTTCAGCCATTTCAGAGATTAGCAGGAACAAAGAGACAGACAGACAGACAAAAATTGTAAAAAATGTTGTTTTGATAATATACGTGACGTGTATACGTATCCATATGCATTTAGTAAAAAGCGGTTATTTTAATATTACAAACAGACTCTCCAATTTTATTTATCTGTATAGAGTATAGATACCTATTACTTAATATTTTTAACCGAATTACGAGAAGAATCCAGAACAACAAAAATTAAGAAATAATCGTTGACAAAATGATAAATAAACGTCGTATCTTCCGGCTCCTGTATCCACTTACCGCCCTCGCACAAATGCATCAACAATTTTACTTACAACACTTCTACTAATTTAATCCTTTACACGAATATGACCTCTAAAGTTACGAGGTTTAAAACGGTATTGGCTTATATTGTTTTGAAGTTTTATACACATCGAGGTCAACAGGCATTACTTTGTATGTTATTCCTGGGTGTTTATTATTTATGCAGTTGAATGCAAATAGGAGATCCGTACTGTTTGCTTTCATTGGGTGTTGAGTTGAAATAGGCAAATGAATGGGGAAGATATATATATATATATATATATATATATATATATATATATATACATATGTAACATGCAATTGTTGTTTGTATGGAAGGCTATAATGATTCTAGAATAGACCAACATTACTTTTTTACTTATTTTAATACTAATTAATAATTATCTATTTAAGTTTGGTTTAACGACTATCGTGGTGCTGTAGTCGTAGTACTAGTATATGTCTAAAGACTGGGCTGTAGTAGGTTCGAGTTCACATTTTTATCCCAGAATGTATGAATTCGGAATGTATGTATCGAGCAATACAAATTGACGTTATAAAAGTAGGTATTATTCTCGACTCAGTTAAAGTTAAACTTGGTGTTGAGAATCTCTCGGCATATACCTAATACCTCTATTTAGATTAAAAAAATAAGAATGAGTAGATTGGTTTTACCATTTTATGTAGGCACCATGTTTTAAAATGGTATTTATTTTATGAAATACTTACAACTCTATTCGATAGCAAAAATATTACATTTTGTAAGAGTTTATACGGTTTTATCCTCAGAGTCATAAAGCAAGAGCACGCCAAAGTCATCAATACGATCATTTACGCTGTGTAAAATTCAAACTTTTGACCTCACGTATCGTAGGCAACGCCAATCAGACAAGTCTTATGGCAATAAGCACCTATGATGCCTACAAAAACACGAAAAGAAAGCTTCAAAATTGTTGACTCTCTAAGGAAACACATAATAGGTATACAAATAGACTGGGCAGATATTAATGTTAAATTTAAGTACATAAAAAACCAATTAATTCTAATAACCTTGACATGGACATAAGTAAAACAATCCAATCTGTATTCCTTTATAAATAGAACATTTTTATAATACGATTAGTTAATCACGCTAAGTAACCGCGGTAACGAAGCCGCGGCACGCGATCTTTAACTATGATGAATTCTAATTTATTGCGATTTGCGGTTACAACATAATAAAACACTAAATTTTAGTAAATAAGGAAGCAATATATCTTAAATTACTAAAAATCCTGCAAAAAAACTTCCTAATTCTGTAACATATTCCGCGATTTCGTAAGAAATCGCATTACTTTGCTATATTATAATATCTGCAATATGAAACATTAAAAATAATTTAATAATTGCTATGAAGCATGTATTTATGTATGAACATACATTAATATCTCTGCATTATTATTCTATTTATATAGGACTTATATGTTTGCTTCAGAATCTATTGGCTATGTTGACGTGGAATAATTCCAATCTCAGCTGATCCAGATGTTTCGTTTAAACGACCACTTCTAACGTTTACTTTAATACTTTTCTTGTGCTGTCCTTTTTAGAATTCCATACATTTAATGTAAAACCAAAATCCTTATTGGACCCCGTTTTTTTGTTTTCCATATTCTATTATCCCAAGATGTACCGGAAAGAAAAAGTTTTTTTTTTTCATGTAAGTACATGCCCATACTTACAAAAAACTATGCCTTAAACACAATATAATAAAAAATAGGCTAAAAATAAGCAATAGGAATAATAGATTCTTGTACCTAACATAATATACAGAACCTTTAAACGAGTGTAACTCGTATTTGGTCAATATTTATACTGTCAACACCACTTAACATTATGGGAATAACAAATTTTGTTATACATCTATACAAAACGTATGAGCAAAGTAAAAACGATTTATGTAAGCAGAATCTTTGCCAACTCCATTCAGCAATAATAGTGTAGGGGGCAAAGTTCCAACTACACCCCACTCATAAACTACGAGCCTATATCTGCCAATACAAAACATTTCAAACGGTAACAATACATTTATTTATAGTATATCTGATAACATTGACTTATGAAATATTGATTCTTCCAAGATTTTTACCAGACCATGTATAATGTATATTATTATCAATCAAACTATCACACTCAATATTATGGATGTGAAACTATTTTTTGATATAACGGTACGATGCATTTTAGTGAAATTAGTAATAATTATAAACTACATTCTGGGTACGGGCCTCCCTCGCATTGAAGATTGCAAGGGAGGCATAATCTACCAGGCTGACCAAACTTGTTGGCGGACTTCCCATGTTTTTGAAAACTTGCTAGGTTCTCTCACACATACAGGTTTTCTCACGATGTGTTTCCTTCAACGTGGCAAGTGGTAGTCATGTTAAAAACGATTAGCACATGAAAATATCAGAGGTGAGTCTTGCACCTCTGATATCATTCGACTTCGAGATCTAAACCCACATCACTTGTTTTTCCAGCGAGCGCGCTATCATTGGGCTACCATTGGTCACTATAGATAGCCTTATCAATTCATAATCCCATTGATTGTAATATAAATTTTATTGATATGCAACTATTTTTATTTAATCTCTTTTTAACAATATATAAAGAATTTCTTATCATATGTTTATTACTTGTTCTAGGTACCTACATCATTATGCAGGGCGCCCGCTAACAAACATTGCAAATCTATCCGTGTAACATGGCAAAGAGGTAACAGTATAATTGATATAGCAGTATAACAAACATCAATAACTAATTGATATTCTAGGTTATCTGCGACAGTTGTCTCTCAGAAGTATAGTAGTGCGAATTTAATTATATTATGTGAATAATAGTGATGACCCACACGTTTAGCTCATAGGTAATAGGTATGTACTATCTAACCGCCTATATAAATACTTGATTGCAACAATAGCTTTTTAACATACTATTCTTGCTTATATGGAATATTACTAATAGGTAGAAGGGAAAGTTCTGTCGTTTTTGAACTCGTGCACTTTTATGCATTGTCGATCCTTACCAAGAATTCTGATCCGGCTGGAACCAGTTGAAATAGTTAGATTAGTATATAATTGATAATTTATACACATTTTTTCGAATTTTAGTAAATTTTTTTAAGCTTGTAAAACTGTCAACATGAGTGAAGAAAAAGTGCACTTAAGACATTGTATGTTATATGAGTTCCAAAAAGGGAATAACGCGATGAATGCATAAAAAAACTTGTATGACGTGTTTGAAGAGGATCCAATAACAGCTCGAATATGCCAAAGATGGTTTGCGAAATTTCGTTCTGGTGATTTTTCTTTGAAAGATGAACCCAGATCAAGTAGGCCAGTATGATCAGGCCTAATCCCACGTTATCTTCTACAGAAGTAAGCTTCAAGTTTCGAATTTATTAGATTACTGCTTTAGATCACATTGAAAGGCTTGGTTTCCTATCCAAACTCTCTGTTTGGGTGCCACACGAATTAAGCAAAAAAATTTAATGGACAGAATTTCGATATGTTCTTTAAATTTTGCTCCTTCCAAAAAGGAACCTTTTTTGTACCACTTGATGACTGGAGATGAAAAGTGGATAGTGTATAAACACGTGGTTAGAAAAAGGGCATATGTTTATAAAAGGGAGACACCACCATCGACATCCAAAGCTGGCGTGCATCAAAAGAAGGTTATGTTGTGTTGCTGGTGGGATCGCAAGGTTATAGTGCACTATGACTTGCTGAAAGCGAATGAAACGGTCGATGCTGATCGTTACCGTTCACAACTTGAGGTTTTGAATAAAGAAATTGAACGTAAACGCTTATATTTGGCCAACAGAAAGGGGGTAATTCTTCACTACGACAACCCTAGACCACACGTGGCAAAAATAAATATACAAAAAATTGCAGAGTTGGGTTGGGAATTTCTACCTCGGCCAGCATATTCTTCAGATATTGCACCATGTGACTAACATCTGTTCAGGTCGCTGCAACACTTTCTTGATGGAAATGAATATATAAATTATGAGGGTGTCCAAATAGGAGTGAAACAATACTTTGCCTCTGAAAAAGAGAAATTCTTTTTCAGGGGGTTAGATAAGCTGCCAGAATGCTGGCAGATAGTACTAACTAATAAAATATACTATATTTTGGATAAATTTTTTAATTAAAAAGTGAAAAAAAAATATGTTTTTTTCTTGAGAAAAAAAAACGACAGAACTTTCCCTTACACCTAAATATTTTTAAAACGACACGTTTAGCTTAGTTTGTAGTGATCCTACTTGCTGTGCCAGCGGTCGCGGGTTCTTAGCTTTACATACCCTACCGGTCAGCTTACCATGGAACTAGATGGTGCTGTGTGCTAATTAAAGAGTGTGTTAAATATATTTCTAGAATAAGTAATAAGGTGCTCAGACCATAAATATCGTTCCGTACGTCTTTCTAGAACATATATTCCATTTGATATAAGTAACTGCTTCTTACCCTTCTACAAAAATCACGCTAAGCCGTAGCTTCTGTACTAAGTAGTAGATTGAAGAAGGGAACATCACAAATATATTCTTATAGTAATATGAGTAAGAAAGGAAAAGGTAATTAAAGGAATATTTGTTTTTTTTTTTTATAAATAAAAGTCATCGGTGCCAAGAAATATATCATGACGTATTTGTCTTCGAAAAAATTCCATTTAAAAAGTAAAATTTAATATTAGACTAATAAGAAAAATAGCATAATATAAAAACCAGCCAAGCGCGAGTCGGACTCGCGCACGAAGAGTTCCGTACCATTATCTATAAAAAGGGCAAAAAATCTTTATACAACTTCCCTTAAATATTTGTTTTATTTTAATCTAATTATTTACTTTTATTGAATATTTCAAGCGTCGAGCAAAACGAGCAAACAAATCACGTTTGTTGTATGGGAGCCCCCTTAAATATTTATTTTATTCTGTTTTTTAGTATTTATTGTTATAGCGGCAGTAGAAATACATCATCTGTGAAAATTTCAACTGTCTAACTATCACGGTTCATGAAATGCAGCCTGGTGACAGACGGACAGACAGACAGACAGACAGACAGATGGACGGACAGTGAAGTCTTAGTAATAGGGTTTCGTTTGACCCTTTGGGTATAGAACCCAAAAAATTGACATTCCTTAAAAATATTATCTGAAAATATTATGTAATATGATTTATGATTCTATTATTGTAGTTATTTAAAGATTATAATTATCAAATTTCAAATATTCAAGTGGAATGTAGAATTCAAATTATTACAAGATTTATTGTTATTGTAACGACTTACCGATTACTCGCGCTATCCCCACAGCTTCAAAGCTAATTCTGCAGATAGAGTCTTATCATGTAATAATATGCCTTAAATATTTAATACGCATATTATTTCTTTTTTATTTACGCATCATATATTTTGTCCTAATATACATACATATACATATATCAATCTTGCTAGAGCTATTTAGTAGTCTTTTTCCATTTCACATCTATATATAGGTATCTCTGGTATAGCTAAAAGGGTGCTGGCGTTGTGAAGACAATTTTTTTTGTTAATAATTTTATTTTCTATAACCGATATAGGTAACTAAGGCAAAAGGAAAAATATATAATGTGGCAAATTACATACTTATTCTGACCACGTATTCTATACATTTATGTCTTTTGCAATTGTAGAATGTTATTCTGTTTAAGCCTACATAAAATAATCTTACTCTGCCGTTGTTGCTCTTTTGTGTGTGAAAATATTTTTATACAAAAAAAAAATATCTGACGAAAACTATATAATGAATTTTAATGTAGAAATTCTTATAATATTTTCAAACTTTTTTTTTAATGTTGGAAAACGCATTTACGCATACTACCTGTAGACATATAGGTGGTTATGTGGTATCATCGGCTAAAGGATCGCTTACGCACTCAACCACGAAGCCCCGGCGGCAGGTCTACTGAAGCAGACCACAGCATTCATGGGGTTGGTCCAACGGTCCACTCTGTCATCAGAGCAGGAGCAAACCGCATGGTACACCGCTCACCGAAGTGGGCCATCTCTCAGTGCGTTTCTTGGCTGAACTGCCACATAAGTGCTATAATGTATATTATCTCAAAACAAAAAGGTCTTGCGAAAAATCACAAAAACAAAAAAGGAAAACATAAAAAAATCATTTACATATACATATAAGATATGTAATGACATCGCAATATATGAGTTTTAAAAATTATTATAAATCTATTATTTTGGCCTAAATACGTACTCTTGCGAGTAAAACTCAATTTCCTCAGTCACTGACTTACCTATGTACGTGGTAATGAATACAGATACACCTTCCTTATATCTTCAAAAAGTTTATGTACTAATATATACTAAAACTAAATATACACCAACCACGATTACACTTAACTGGAAGTATTTAAAGAAGATGTAATATAGAAAATTGTGTAGAAAATTAATGTAATGACATTTAGTTTATCCGTATTAGCACTCGTGTGGAATAGAGTGTAAACAGTCTTTTTCCTTTTCATGTCATAAATAAACCTAGTTAATACGACGATAAGGGTTGACACACCATTTGCCCTAGTCACGATTCACGACTCTATCTCGAGCTAATACTATCTCCCCAACAAGGAAATAATAATTTGTAAAATACTCGCTGATGTAATTCACTACGCCTGAGTTGTCTTGAAAAACTTAAGATTTTTGTAAACGTTTATAGAAAAAAACAAGTAAATATTCGTTTATTCGTTGGTTGTTTATACTTTTTGTAACAATATTCTTCTATTCAATGATTTTAGGCACACATTTTAGATACTGTTCAGTGTTCACTGATCGCTTAATAACTTAAACAAGAGAGCCAACCATGTGTGAATACACGTAGCCAAGATTTTGCACAATAAGTTCACTAATTTCGCTTAATAATAATACAGAAGTCTTTCGACCTTGACATTATTCACATAGTATAATTCTACAAGAAGTACCAGAGCTCTTACATAAAGTCTGTTGTATAAGAATATTATAACAACATTGTACAACCGAAAAGTTATCTATCATCTCGATTATTAAATTTAATATTTTTATGCTTTTAGATATAAGTTAAAATATGAACACAATAGTCTATCTGGACAACCCTGGCTTTTTGCGAAGAGGTCACGCATAATATATTAGATATATAGTTTATGGGTTTCTGTCATTTTATCTTATCACAAAAAATGTGTACGGATATAAAACCAGCCCTAGGTTACTAGAGACATCGTAAATTGTCCCAGAATTGCCTTTTCCTGAATGTTGATTGCGTACGCTCCGCGCTTCCGTCCATCATTTTTCAATCAGTATCATTTTTTGCTCGTCTAGTGACATTGCAGTTTTATGCTGCATTAAATTCAACAGGGAATGTTTTTTTTTTCTATTTATATTTTATTACTAGTACATTCGTAGTGAGAAAAGGCATTTCTGTACTTAAATATACATATTATATTAATTTAACACAATTTAATAACTATAGGTACTGTAGGGACATGATAAATTATAAATTATTTTATTAAGCATTGTTATTTTAACAGAAATTGTTTCAATTTCTAAGATATTGTGAATACTACAGCAAAGATTATGAATTTTCAACATCCTTTGCGAGATGAAAGGTGACAGAAACGACATCTTAACGTCAAGTGTTTCTTATCCACGGAGATTTCTCAAGATTTTAGTCATCTACTTCTAATCCCAACAAAAATCTATACTAATAATGATACTTAAAACATTGAAGCATGTTTACAACGATTCGTTAAGGATTTGTGAAAAAAAAATATATAAAAAAAACAGTTTAGAGTTTACAGATCATATTTATTTCAAAGTAATATGTAGTCCTCTTTTATTATTATAACCCACTTTAGGGTAAGTAGGTAAGGTGCAAATTTAACTGCCTAGGTGGTGAAGTAGCTAGCACTTACGGTTGCGCATCCGGAGGTCCTGGGTTCGAGTCCCGGGTCGGAATAAATTTAATTATTGAATCTTTCTGTAAGATAAGTAAGCCTTAGTAACAGTTTGCGGAACGGAGTTAGGAAGTTGGCGGTGTTTTACCCTCGTTCCTCGGGGAGCACGTGTCGCGTTGGTCCTGCGCCTTTACTCTCATTGTTCGTGTCGAGTAGTCGTCCCACCGGAGTATGAGAGTAATAGGAATAGAGAGTGCACTTGTGTCTGCGCGCACACGCGCTGCACTATAATATCTACTGCGCAGATGGCTAGTCTCAATTAGATTAGCCGCTGTGGCCGAAATCGGTCAGGAGGACATTATCATTAAGGTGCAAATATGTATATGCGTAAAAAATGTTTATAAGAGAAATATGCTTGCAAATAGAAACGTTAGAGATAATTTTGCAAATGAAGATTAATCGTTCGAAGGTGTTAATTGAACAACGATGTCAAACGATGAAATACGAGCTCCGAGTAATACTTGAAATATTACTGAAAGTGCAAAGTAACGAGTCTATAAATATCCTTTGGTAATAACTATTCCCTACTCCCTAGTAGATATATTATCATTATATCGCAACATACTTAGTAGTTTTAAGTGTTTTGCGGCAAGCGACTGAGCGGGCAATTCTGTATGTCTCAAGTGACCCTTTCCTGAGCACCATCAACCTTGAGGATTTGACTTACTTAAGTAAAGCCATTTATTCGCTAACGTGACTTAAAACAGGAAGGTTCCCAATCATATGTATATCAGAAGTACATTAAGGAGAATATATGCAAATTTTTCACGGGATGTCTTTTAAGCTTGACAGTTCTAATTATATATAAGTTAAGTATGAATAAAATTTAATTACGTTGAACTTTATACTAAAGTTCTACAATATGTCATGTACAGGTTCGGTAAAGGCGGCGTGGGCTTGAAATACGTGTACAAAAGTTAAATGTTTTATTATTAAATAAAACTAAAATCGGTAACAATCATTCTAACCGTACCTACTAAAGGACAGTTTTTTGGTCATAAAAAATGTACTCAACTACTAATGGGTACTAGAATTACTGTTTACTTTTTCTATTATAACCGACAGTTACGCAATGGCCCGCCGCATCATCCGTAAATAAAAAAAAACGCAGCATAGCGGAATCTAACCGCAGTATAAGAAATAACTAACTAGTTACGGTCTTGAAGTAAAACAAATAACATTACACAACTATAGTCTTTAAGACTAAACAATAAAGATAGGTTTGGTTTGTATTAATATTGTAAAGAATTAAGATATGGTATGCGAATTATCCGAAGTGTATTTGGTCGAGCTTGCACGGAGTCTTATTCAATAATCTACTGATCAGAAGATAGCGGTTCGGAAACTAATATAACGGGATAAATAGATCATTGTTATGCTACCTCAACACGAATGGTCAATAACAGCCAATTGTATAGTATCCACCTACATTAACGTAGAATATAGAAGGATATAGAATATATGACAGGTACATTTATTTAATTAATCCATACTTAATATTATAAATGCAAAAGTAACTCTGTCTTTCTATCTGTCTGTCATAGTGCTTTCTTACATTGCCTTCCAGTGCTATGATATACTAAAAAAATAAGATTAAATTTTTAAGCAATTTCGTCTATGTAGTTGGTAAAATGGACAACTTGCTATTTTACATAATCTGACCTCTCAAGATTTGTACTGTGAATTTAGAAAACAAAGGCATTTAATTTAACTATTTCTATAAAGTACAAGCTATAGCACGCTATAAGAGGGTCCTCAGGACAGTCGTTAATCGTGTCGGTCGAGAACTTAGTTCATACATCACTACGCTTGTTGCGACTTATCACTATTCGACACGACACGACCCGACTATAGCACTGTAGATATACTTTGAATTGCAGAATATATAATACATCGGGAAAAAAAATATCGGGACATTAACACACAGCGCCATCTAGTTACATGGTAAGCTACAAGGCTCGTGTTGTGGATACCAGATAGTTGATACACTACACATATATAACTTTAAATACATACATATTATAAATATAAACACTCATGACTGAATTCCAATATTCGTGCTCATCACACAAATGAATGCCCACAGCGGGACTCGAATCCGCGACCGCTGGTACAGCAAGTAGGGTCACTACAAACTGAGCCAAAAGTGTCGTAACAAGTATTCTTCTACTATGGTCTACGATATTGCTCAGTTCAGTGGCAACGTGCCTTCGTATGTATATTACCTTTTCATTGTTACCTTTGAGTTTTACACTCATAATTTTTATCCACTTAGAATCAATGTACACACCGTTTATAGTTTTCATTTTCTTCGTCGATAATGTTAATAAAGTTCATAAGGTAAATTAAAGTAACTTACCTATAAAAATATCTTCGTCTAGTTCGTCTTACTCTTTATATTGTCAAATTCAGGAAAAGCGCATAATAAAGTATAAACATTTTTACTTACATCCTCTTGTTTTTAATATTACTTCGAAGGAATTCATTAGTATATAATATAAGCGTGTGGAGTTTAGCCTAGATGCGAATGTAGGGCGTACATACATAATTGTTTTCAGTTATCACACTTCAACTGACATTTTGCATAACATATAAGTTTGGCTTTGTTAATACGACATTAATATTCTGGTTTGACTATGCGTGTACTGTTTGATTTCTTAGTCTTACTTAAACTATTCTAAATTTCTATTATGCAATTATTTGGTAGAATGATATGATTTGATACTTTACTTACTTTCCAAAGTTGCATACTTATCACATATTACCTTAGATAGATAGATACCTTATGATATATCCTTTACTTGATAAATGATTGATTCGCCATACAAAATTCCACCCCCCTCCCCCCCTTTTCATCCTCTTAAGGAATGATTTCCGGCGTAAAAACTATCCTATGTCCTTCCCAGGGTCTTAAACTATCTCCATATCAAATTTCGTCTAAATCGGTTCAGCGGATTAAGCGTGAAAAGGAGACAGACAGAAAGACAGAGTTACTTTCGCATTTATAATATTAAGTATGGATTAATTAAGTACATCTATTTATCCCATAAGGGAAATTATATTAATAGTAAGTAATAGATATCTATCTATGTATAGATCTCCGAGTAGGTACACTCTCCCATGACTAAACAAATATTTTTACTAGCTTATGGATAATCCACAGAACAATACAATCTTAAAATGACCGCAGCTAACTAACAATAATATTTGATGGTTAGAAATCACCACTACCGTCCTGGGCCGGCCTTGTAATATTTTACACGAAGAAATGCCTAATCTTGTCTCTAATAATAAGTAATAATAATAAGTAATAATAAATGTTTCTCACACATACACACACATGTGTGTGTGTAATTATGTAGTTAATACGATTTTTCTATATACCTAGGTACTTTTTTCCCTTTCTCTTTACTCCTCAAAAAAGTACCTACTCTATTTAAATAATATATTAACTTCATCTAAATCGTTGATCGTTCAAACCAAGCAAAGTTCGCAAAAACCAAGCAAATTAACTAACTTTAGCATTTATAAAATTGGAATGAATTTAGGAAATAATTAAAATACAATGTTCCATTTAATATTTATGAATATAATAAATAATCATTTTATTTTAATTAAAAACTGGGACCTCGTAAGAGTGTACTAAATAATGAAGCTAATAATAATATACCTAATAGCCACAAATCGTTTCCTCATGTATAAACCATAACTTTTTATATACATATAATAATAATAACAATTAAAGCAGCGTTAAGTTAGTACAAGTAATTCCGCAATTTAGATAATAACTAGTGTTACGACAAATAAACATTTAAATAGTCTTAGATGTTACTGGCAAATGGTAATAGCAAATGCTACTATTGGTACATCCATTAGCTAAGAAATAAAATTTTATTAATAATATAGTATCGTAGGTTGCTACTTGTATCTACTAATTTAAAATATTTATGGTTTTGAAGACGTCATTTTGTTAAGAAGGATAAAAAAGTAATTTAAAAAGTATAGTTCATTTTAGATGCCTAGCACTTTTTGTGTATACCTCTTCTTTACATATCTATACATATAATAAAATTCTAACTGAGTCGAATCTGTATAAACATTTTTTGGAAAATCTTATTGAAATAGTCATTACTATCGAAACAGAGGCCGAATCTATAGTTTTTAGAATTTTTGTCTGTCTGTCTGTTCGTCTATCTGTATGGGAACGCATCACAAGAAAACCACTGGATAGATTTTGATGAAATTTAGTATGATGATAGCTGGTTATCTGGGTCAACACATAGGATACTTTTACTTCGAGAAAATATCTCATCTCTAAGAAATCTATACTAAACGTTAAAACGTTACCAGGGAGGAACCCGAGCGGAACGAGAGTGATTCACTAGTATTATATATTTATATCAGTATATCCAAACCGAAAAAAATATAATTATTAAAATACCTGCTGTTGTCTTGAAGAAGACAAATAATCCAATCACTACGCCAGCGATCATCAGAACATAAAACTGATGAATATTATATTGGACATAAGCGAAACAAATAACTAATGGTGTTGAAAAGGTTTGCAAAAACAAATCGAGGTCGAGTTAGGTCAAATATAATACTGTGGTTTTCATTTTCTACATGAAGCGTGCTCGTTATATTTTAAGGCTTCTCCTGACCTGCTATTCATGTGCACACAAAAAAGCCTTATCCCTTAATATATAAAGGCTATAATCATATATCCCTCTTGTTTGTTGATTTGGTGTGTATTTCAAGCCAACCGATGATACTAAGGCATTTGCTATAGACATTCTTCGGAATCACATGTCACCGCAGCTATGGTGCTTATTCTCTAGTTATAGAACCACATAAATTCAAGAAATAGTTACTACAGATAAATACACTCTACATAATGTTATACTTAAATATATATGAGAACGTATACGTAATTAATTAGTATGATTGATATAATTTACCATATATATAGGTATCGTAATGGTCTATATCGCTTATTATTAGCGATACTAGTATAGTATTATATGATCTGTGCTTTTAGATTCTATTATATTTTTACGCATATTGGTTTTATTTAAGTGTGTAATAATTACATTTAGCCAGCAACCGCTATATAAAGAACAGCTTAGTATAGAAACTTGAGGAATGCGCAGTTCGATCTGTCTTTTTATTTATTGCGCCAATTGAAATAGAAAAAAAATACATTAAGACATATCCGACATATGCTTTAAAACTGACAAGCAGACAAATTAAAACGGTAGATTTTGCAAAGATAACATTTTTATACAATTTATAATTGGACCCTGTAATAATTTTATTATACTCATCTATATTTTATATAAAATATATAGTAGAAACAGTGGTAGCCTAGTGTTAGCTTGCTCACTTGCAAAACCAAGGGAAGCGAGTTCAGTTCATTACGTTAAAGGAAAACATCGTAAGAACTAGAGGACTACTAGAGGACTAGACTTATACCATACACGAAGAGGACGCTTAGCAGTGGGAAAATAATCAGGGCTGAGTTATTAGATTTTTTTAAATATAACAATTATCATTCGACTAGTTCGTCTACACAATTTTAATTCACTCAAGCCATCAGAAAATGAATCCAGTCAAACAGACAATTAATTGTAATAGTACGAATGTGAAATGTTTCCTTATATGTACGTATTTTCAGTATACCTACATTTCATCCGGTAAGCAGTGCGAAGGGCTAATGTTTGTTATTCTTTCACGTAAAAGCTACTGAATGCATTTTGATGAAACAGTAATATATGTTATACACACTACTACTACAAAAGGTGTAGTGCTTAGTAGACTACCATATAATTAATATATTTTTTTCATTAAAAGGCATCTATTAAAAAATTTCATATAATAGGTATCTTATATTAAAAAAAAACACAATTAATTAACAAATAAAAATATTGTCAACAAGTACTTGTGCACCTTGTAACATTTTAATACGTATACGGTCACACTTCCTTTGACTGAGAAAACGGTCAAGCCTTTCCAGTTATTTAATGCTTACATAGATTTATACTTTATACTAGTTTTTACCTGTGGCCCCCATCACATGGTAGGTAGCCCACCGTTAAAAAAGCCACTCGTTTTGTATTAATCCGGTATATGTACTAGTTATCTCTTTAAACACACAATAGTATTCACAAAATGTACCTGCTGCGTGCTGACTTATTGATATAGTGTGTTTTATTATTATATTTTACAATATTTAAGGCCGGATTTTAATTTAAAATACTATAATTACAACGCTAATATCTTTTTCTTAGTTAATACCTAATATCTGAAAGCAATACCATCCAGAGGAAACACTGGTATAGAACGGTAGGGCGCACGTAAAAGTGTAAAAGCTAACTTCAAAACTCTGCCGAGATAAATATTTGTATAGATGTTGCCACTATTTGAATTTTTCACCGATTTTCAACAAACCGAAATAGCATATGTTAGTAGCGATTATATTATATATTTATTTATTATTTATTTACTTATAATATTTCAGACCTATTGTGTTTGACATTGTTATATTATGTTAATAAACCACACAAATATGAGCTTAAATTTAGTAACTTTATTGAGATGATTATCGCTTTCGACAAATTTTATGTGAATTTACATAATTGGTGATACATTAAGCCTTATTTATAGCCGCGCTATATTCTGATAATACTTCTTCACGGCTGAACACACATTTACCATCAAACTTCACATTTACTCGATGATCACAAAAAATACGTGAATGAATAAAGAAAACGGTACTGAATCGAGCACATGCTTTTAATGAATAAGTTTAAGCGACTTTAAGCTTTAAGTCTATAGCATAAAAGCAAATAAAACTTTTCAAGCCGCTAAGCGAGCGTAATATCAGTTGTTTACCTTTCTCGTGGTATCGTCAATCATTTCTTCAAACAAACTAAGGTACAGAAAGTAGGTGACTAACTGAGGAAATAAAAACTCACAGTATTATTAGATATTTCCTTTCATTGCTTTTTATGTAAATTTCATTTATTTCTGTAAATACATGCACCAATAGATCTAAGTACTGAACATAAATTATTAAATTAAATACAATATTATATATATATATATATATATATATATATATATATATATATATATATATATACTTTATATTTATTTATATTATATTATTATCTTTCTATATTATAACTTTTTTTTTATTATATACATATGTACTTAAATTAATCGCTTTATATTTATTGCGGAATATGTACAAATATTTGCGAAATTTTTTTCATTGCATATGGGTATATAAGTTATAATTATTTTTTAACGTATTATAGTAGGTAACATTTAAAAATAATATATTTAAATTTCGAATACCAAGATAAATTGTCTCGATTATTCTGTATTCGTTCTTTCATTCGTTCGTCGCACCAGTTTACCAATCGTTCTCTCGCTCGCCAGTCGCGGGTGATAAGCGCTTGTGGTTGGTTGTGCGTTGTACGTTACTGCAATTCCCGCGTAAAAACCGTCCCGAACACGTTAATTGGATCTAACGTGATTAAAAACTGCCTTAGATTGTTTTGTGTGTTTTATAAGTGGATTTATTTTGTGTTCCGTTACTCTTGTATGTGTTTGTGAAACAAGCAATTATTTTTTGTGCGCCTCATTTGGATTTTTCTCCGTCGATGTTTTTGTGGTGAGTCGAAAAATGAAAAGATTATATTTTTATAGGTACTAAGGGGCCTTTATTCTTAGTAGCGGATTAAATTGGGTTTGAATTTTTTGTCCTTAAAAGTATCTACGAGTGGAATACTATAAGGTTTTTTTGTCAACCCGTTTTTTCTTATCGTTGGCATGTAGGTAATGAAATAAATATCATTATGGCCAGCCAATAGTGCGCCAGTCGTTCACGGAGCGATAAAATCTTGATTAAGTCCGGCACGAATCTATTAAATTGTCTCTAGGCTCTCAAAGCTTTATGTTTCTCGATCTTGAGTCAAATTGAAACGAAGGTTTGCGAAGGTAACACGCTTGGATAGAAAACTGAATTATTCATATAGACCAACGATTTCCCACGAGCTCAGTCATATTTAAAGTATCGAGGTGTTTCTTGGCTTAATAAGAACTGAGTTAATAACAGTAAACAGTAGTAATTGTGTATTAATTTTAAACCTAATTTGCATACTAAAAGTCAGGTAGGTATATTAAATTATATACAACACAAATTACTTAAAATAGTGTATTGAAATGCACAAGTGAACTCCATATGCACTCTTTATAAAACGAAGCCCTAAAGAGGGGATCCAAATGTCCGTCCACATAAAATCAATAACAGTATCGCGATCGTGCACACTGCACAATCATTATGCATTAAAATAAAAGCATCTTATACTTCAATTTTAATGCATAATATAATAGGTAATACTTACATATGTCTATTATAGACTGCATACATAGGTTTTATAATAATTGAAACCAACTATAGATACCTGCGCTTTAAAACAATTTTATCACGATACGGATTAAAGAGATTGCAAAATAATATATAATCTGATTGTTGTACCGGTGTTGCATTAATATCGACTTGAAATATATTTCGCTCGTTTAATTATTCACAACTCAAGTATTTTGCAATGTTTATTTTATTACAAAATAAAATCTCTAATAATATATCGTATATTAGGTATAACTCGATCATGTTTTTGGCTATAAACTGTATCAAATCGGAACAGCTGTTTACGATTTAAGATATTACCTGACCTAATGAAAATTTTCATAGCATATAACTTATTTATAGAAAATTTATTATTAAGTAATTTATAGAAAGTAAAAACATGTGTTTAATCACAAGGGTTCTAGCGACCTCGCTTTGCTTAGGCCTTTAGCTACCTGCACTAGAACTGCGTAATATACTTGGATATGAAATAGTTTTATTGCTATCTTCGAACAAACCTATTTATTTCTATTAAAAATCACTTTGAACCGTTCTCCAGTTATTGAGTAAAAATGGCAAAAACACACTTCCATACTTCCTGCTATATAATACCTACCTCTAATCTCTATAGTAAACATTCTGAAGCCCGAAATATTGATTATAGATTACTAATATCTGCTAGTGAATGAATGAGAATCATTTTTGTAATGACGAGATAAGTTCCTAATTTACAAGATATTAATCCTGAATTAATACTATTATTAATACTACTTAATGTATTAATATTAGTATTGTACTGTAAACTTAAATTATTACAAAATAAGTTAGTTAATGGTTTTACAAACGTTTATTATATATCGAAAACCCTGTCTTGAAATTGGTCATGAGACGGTCTTACAAGAATAAAAGGAGCCCGCACCTGCAGGAAGTTAAAGTGCATAGGCAGCCTGAATCCCTCCATTCCCCTTACTTTATCCTCCTATTCCTATAGATAGGTACTTCTACCGTGTGGATATTGGCTTACATTCCTGCCACTTAGGTTAGATTACTAAAATTTCAATAAAAATATATCTAAAGAGAAAAAAAATCTTATAAAACATTTAAAGCTTATTCGTGAAAATATTTTTAAAACATAAATATCTGTCTCTAACGAAAAATAACCTAAAAAAACTAAAGACAATATAAACAACTTGGATCATTATTCATTATGTATAAAAAATTAAAGGAGTATATATAAATTGCTTTTTTCTTGTTTCTATTTAATAATGGTATCTAAATAATCTAAGTTATAGGTAATTATTTTATTAAATTGTTTAAAGTTAGTTATACGGTTTAATTGCATAAAGTAGTCAAGCAGTAAAACAGATAAGTAAAAAGGCTCTACACGGAATGCAGGATAAAAATAAAGTGCTATATAGTCGAAAATATGAGTGTATAATAAAATTTATTATACCTGGTCATCGATAAGCTTTATACCGCTTAACTTCTCTGGTAGGAATTTCATTTTGATAAGAGTATCAACTATCACGTCCGTTATCGAAGATTATGAAAAAATTTGCATTAATCCCTTCTTATCAGCTATAAGGTTTTATCATCTATACATACTATTACTGGTATTTATACATCTTCATGTATGTACGTAATTAAATTTATAGTGGCCTGTGGAACTAATGTGAAGGTCGTGGTGTTTTCATCGGATTCCATGACGGCGCATACTTTATATCACGGCCAAGATTTTATGCAGGTTGAATTGTCGAGAACAACAAACTCGCATAGACTGCATATACAATATAATGTTACTTCATAATTCTACGTCACGTTCACCTTTGAGATTGAATATAGCTGAGATTTTTGCTATCGACATAATTTGAATAGTCGTCAGGTTCAAGAATTTATAAACTTGTAGTTTTTTACTTTAAAACCCAGCAATAGATAGACAATAGACATATCAATACAGCTTATACATAAAAGTTATTAAATTGGAATAAAATACATCATAATATACCTAAGATGTGTATACGTGTCGTAAGTTTAATAAAAAAATAAAATATTTAACTCAAATTGAAAAGTTATGTTACTAAAATTAACTTAAAATGCAAAAAAAATGTATATAAAACAGAAATGAACAATTTAGCCATAGAATGTACCGTTGATAATCAACAAAGTCTACTTTGAACGAATGGGCTTGCGCCCGCGCCGCGCTGCATTCCGTAACATTGCCTCGTTACTGTTTGTCGAATGCTGTGGGTGGTCACTCAACAGGTCAGTGTATCGACTTTGATGGAGAATCTGACCTGGTAAATCTTTACACTATAGTAATTTATTAATTATTATATATTGAAATTTATTATGATATATTGAAAGTAGTTTTTAAACTATTTTGGATAAGGAATTAGGTAACAGATTAGGCACTTGTTAAATATATGCTTTAGAGACATTACATATATTTTGTAATGTAATAAGCATTCAAAAGAAAATGATAATGTAATTTCTAAATACTAAATAGAAATGAGAATAATAACGCAAGTAACATATTATTATATATATTGGATTTCAAATAGGATATGTGAATTATTACAAACATAAATACTTTTCTTTAAATTTATAGTTTTCACTATAATCATATGAATTTTCATCTTCATTATAAACACCTTATCGTTTCGTTTATGACTTTAGCACTACATCTTGTTAAGGTTACCGTTAGTCAAAGCGCTCAAATGATTTAATAACAACCATCGATGTACAATTACGATTAACTTAATAAAATAAGTTTTAAGCTGACGTGTAAAAATTATCTTATATTTATCCTTTAAGAAAAAAATTGACCACACAAGCTGACATTTCACTTTCATATTTTATAATCTCCATTAAACAATCACGAAAACATGACAGTTATTTTTTAGAACAAATGCTATCTGATTAAGCAATCAGCAAATAAGCTATAGATTAAATATTATGGTTAGACATATACTATGTAACAAGTTATTAATATTTGGCAACAACGTAAGATTGATGAAGACAACGCGTAACGTTTAACTCTTGACCTCGTGAGACGTACGCGGTTAACCTGTGCAATGGGCTGTAGGTGGAGAATAATTAAGATACCTACATTAAAATGTATGACGTTCGATATCCTACAATAAAACCTACGAACAGTACCAGCTTAATAAGTAAGGATTCTCTTGCCTTAGACTTTGAATTCTGCTTGGAATAGTCGATGGTAGAGAAGGCAAAGAAAACAAAATTATCCTCTGCTCCCTGCCAAAGGTCGCTACGATTCCCTGTATAACTCCAGTTAAACTGCTGTTCATAATACTTACTTTTTTAAAAGGTAGTTAACTTTTGACTGAAGGGATAAATCGATTAAAAAAATATATCTCATAGAACACATGCAAAAAAACTTACACTCGAGTTGAGAATATCTGTCTTTTTCGAGGTCAGTCAAGATATTCACGTATGCCATACTTATTATATTATATTTATTTTTAAATACTAAGTTTTTGCTCACTAAAGCATAAATTCCACGCTTAGAAGTATTCGCCGAAGATACGCAATTTGCACCCTTTGTCTCTCCCGCATGCAAGCAACAAATACGAGTATTGCCTAATAACATCCGCTTTATGTCGACCCTCATTAGGCTTCATAGAATACAACCACACACCCTCCCTTACCGAAGTATCGAACAAACTTCATAAAACTAAGTTAAAACCCTCGTGGGAATTGTACAGTGGATACTTGAAAACAGTTGGACGAAATGTCAACTTGTATAATGAGGATAAAAAGTGTTATTTCTAAATAATTTTATATAATAAAATATACTTCGTAAAATAAATTCAATTTAATTTTCTCGTTACTGGCTTCAAAACGTGCCAGTTGAGCACGGATTATTTCGCCATTGTCACGTCGGTGAAAATAAATAAAAATAAGCTTGAATAATACGTCAAAACCTTATATACAATAAAATATACGACGGACTCTTAGGTACGAATAAAATATATTTACATTATAACGTACAAAATATAGCTCACATCCTGTTTTGTTCAATTCAACCGCGCATAATTAAAAAGGATTATTTTATTACTTTGGACAGAAAAGTTTAACCGTTTTGTGATATAACTAAAATATAAAGAGGCAGAGTTTGTTTGTTTGAACGCGCTAATCTTAAAAACTACTAATCCAATTTGATTTTTTTTTTGCATTAGATAGCCCGTTTATTGAGAAAGGCTATAGGTATATCATCATGGTACTACCCAAGGGAGCGGAGCAGTAATATAATATATAGTCTATCTTATCCATACTAACCGTTAAAACGTACCTAGGGAGAACGTGAGCCGGTAGTAGTAAATTAATACATTCACTTAACTCCTCGCGGACCGCGAGCACACCGGTGTGCTAGATAACAATTGAATTCTCGGAAATTCGCACGGATTTCTTAGAATTTGTCCGGGAGGGATTAATCGTTATTACAATAACAGATATAAGAGACTACCATACAATACTCCATAGTTGACATGGAACCTAAATTATTGACTGACAGATTGACAAGATAGAATAAATTAAATTACAATACGATTTTCAAGTCAGGCGTATACGCAATTAGTTTCCAGCTCTGTCAATTTGAATTAACCATGCCGCCGTTAGTTGTCAAACTATACCATTGGACTTATATAGCCGATTTCGACGAAGCGAGTAGTGCTTTTAGCGAATGTCCCACGCGTGTCAGTGTCGGAACCCGGAAACGTAACCAAACCGTTATTAGCCTGAGCGTGAAGAATCAAATTGCATTTTTGTTACTAACAGTACCTCGTGTACGATCGAATGACGTATTGACAATTGATAGCATACTGTTGTCGGACTTTATAAAGTTACAATGCCCATTTTGTTTCTTAAGTTAATAGTGTGACATATTTAAATGATTTTACTTATAACAAAAATATATTTATATAAAAAATTATACGTAATTTTTATAAAACAGACTAAAAGTATGAAATATTTTCTTGTAGCCCCCAGGACTCAAAATCCCACACAGGTTATCTTAAAAATATAAATAGATATTTATGCCTTGATAATTCACCGTACACATCCACCAAGAGCCTTATATTAATCGTAGCCAAAATATATAATATGTAAATAAAACATTTAGTTTAATATTATTTAATTTTAAATGTATTGAAGTAGGCTTATTTAAGTTTTTATCACATATAAAGTACGTACGTAAATAACGGTTATTTCCATATCAGATAAAAAAAACTATTAAGATATTAAGATTGTAATAATTATTATTGGAATAAACAAACCACAAAATAACAGTACATATATGTATAAGTATCAAACAATATCACAATAGAAAGTGACCTAATAAGGGAGACTAGGCGAATGTTAGCGATAACACTTACGATAACTACTATCAGTTATCACTTTCTAATTAAATTAAACATTTTACTATCTTACAAATAGTAATGTCATTATTAGCCTTTAAGAATCGTAATGACTTTTAGTTACTTTAAAGAAAATGTTTTATAGAAAGTCTTATTTGTATTAGGTATGTAGCAAATTATAATTAACTAGCGACTTACCCTTGCTTCACTCAGGTGCGTCCCTAGGTACGTTTTAATTTTTTTGAGCGAAACACTAATTCTGTTTCTAAAATAAAAGTAACCTAAGTTACTCCCTATAATATTAGCTATCTGCCGGTAAAAGTTCCGTTAAAATTGGTCCAGCCGTTTCGGAGATTAGCCGGAACAAACAGGCACACAGACAGACAGACAAAAATTTTAAAAATTGTGTTTTTCTTATAAGTGCCGTATATAATTCCATATGCATTTAGTATAAAGCTGTTATTTTTATATTACAAACAGACACTTCAATTTTATTTATCTGTATAGATTAACCTTTATTTCATAAGTTACTAACTCATACTCTCTTATTGCTTATTTAACTAAGTTATATAATTGTTAAGTCAAAGTTATTGTATTTAATGAAAATAGGTACAGTATTTACTTTTCTAATAAATAAAATCTTATTTGCATAATTAACTCAAAGAAAACTATACTTTGCAATAAGTATTTCAGATAATTTATTTCAATATTATATACCTATCTTAAACTAAATAGACAAAAATAAAGTATCTAAGTACTTGTAAATGAGCAAAAAACCTCAGTTCAATGGATCTATTAAACGATTTTTTGAAGTCTTTGACGTACATGCTATATTAAAGTACAGATGAATAGAAAACAGAAACCTGTCATGTCAACCTTGAAACAAACCGGTACATATTAAATTGATCGAATGAAAAAAATATAATTATCTAGAAGAAGATAATTGTACCTAGACATAACTTGACATTCATCTCATATGTCTAAGCTTAGGATAGGAACATAGTAAAAAAATATATATTTTTACTATTCATATTGGTATTATTTGTAGATAAAATGCCTTCAATTCCCAAAAATACTGACAAATATTACATGTTCAAGTGCTCAATATTATCGCATAAACATGTGAATATCATTACCCTAAATATCTAAATCTACGCTATGTCCCAAACATACTAACTTCATGGGGGACACAGTTCTCTTATGTGATACATAACGAAAATTATACCTGTAATTCATTCATACTCACCTATCAGAGGCCTGTCTGTTCTGTTTACCAGTCGCCTTCGTATTTAAATTTTTTATCAATTATTTGTTTACGAAAGCTTTTCGAAAACACCAAAATAATCTTAGGTGTTTTATTTATTTGATCATGTAATCGACACCGACAATTCGCGCAACTGGGTTGCTTTAAAGAATGATTACTCCCGTCCCGATATCTAATGGCTATCTCGGAGGGCATTCGTCTAATGATATAGATCTGCAGAAATAACTCTGAGTAAACTATTGTTCATAGTGTCTGACAGATGGGAGCCTGCGATAATGACGTTCCAATTTATAATTATTTCCAAGTCGGGAATGTTGTGTGACCTACTCGTTGCTTTAGATACAATAAGGTATTAAAAAATAATAAATTCAAACTATTTTAATCGCTACGTTGGATTATTATTTTTTATTCTACCAAAGTATGTCATTTATTTTTTATTTATTTATTCGTATTTATCAATATTTACTAATAGTGTCTGCTATAGTCTAACTTTCTTGGTATTTTTTAATTTTTGTAAAGACGCAAATGAAATCTCTACTAATACAGTCAGCAGTTTGAGTTGTTCTTTTCTTTTATTCTTTTATTATCTTATCTTAGGTTTAAAATTATGTATACTAAAAAACCACTATCATTATAAAAAGTCAACCGAAATCTATCGTCTATCGGTTGCAATATTGTTGTCATCATTACACATTTTATGGATATAATGATATTTTTCAATATTATCAAAATTATTAATACTAAGGGGAAAAATCATTATATTACGCCCTTCAAATTATTTAAACTAACTTAACCTATCTAGTTGTTTCAAATAATTGGTTTCGTAGTAAAATGTAGTAGAATTGTGAACTAAACCAACGTTAGAATAATTACCGCTGATTCATTTGCCAACAAGATTTAAACCGGTAACGTACTTGACAAGATAATTCCACTATTTCTGAATAATGCTTTAATCCTTCATGTGGAAGAAAGTACTGGTGTGTCGAAACCGATATTGTATCGATAATATTAAAGTAAAATTTTCATAACTTCTCTTGTAAGATACAGATCTTCATATTGTTTTCTAGCAATGGGGGGACAAGAAATAAATAACTAAAAATATTAAATAAAATATAAAAAAAAATATAAAATAAAAGTATAACATACATTTTTCAAGTCACTCTACTATAAACATTGAAAGTAAAAATCTATACAACATAAATGATAAAATAGTAATATTAATTAATTATTATAATTATTTGATAATTTATGCACTTTTTGTCACTTCTTGAATTCGTTGTATTGTTTGAGGTGAAATTTGTTTTCTTTTTTTTAAAACATACTGATTTCATTTTAAATAAAACTAGCTTTTCGGTTTTTTTATTATTGGTTCCTGATGTTTCGAATGCTTTACAGTTTACAGCAATCATGATCATGGGAGAGACTAAGGTTTTAGACGTCTTAAAGATCATTATATACTTGTTTTGATATCGTTTTGTTGTTTTGTGGATAGGCACTATCTGTAACAAGTATAACAAGTATATAATGACCTTTAAGATGTATAAAACCTTGTCTCTCCCGTGACCATGATTGCTGTAAAGCATTGGAAACTTTGGGAACCAAATAACAAAATAAATCCGCGAAAAAATCCGAAAAGATAGTTTTATTTAAAATGACAAATATTCGCGTAAATCTAAGAAAGTATTTTACTGATTTCACTTTCTCAGTGTGTAAGAGAGAGGTGATTTACATGTTTTTTTTTAAGTATGTACGTGTACATTAACCAATAACCATGTCACGTGATTTAGAAAGGACCTCTATAAAACAACTACGTATGTTTGTTATCTATGTATATTTTTTTCTTTTTTAAATCTAAAATATTATTAATACATCATAACAGATCAAATAACTTTTTATCTCCTCTTATAGCTTTATATTGTACGCAATTAAAGATAAAGCAAATTAGTACCTTAGGGAACGTGCCCATACTACGTGACCCGTTCAGAGGAGAGGGGGGTTGTCAAAATACGACCCTTGGTCACAGGGGTGGGAGGCAGGTCTTAGGTCTTCGTCACGTAGTCAATATCCTCTAGGGAAATTTTGCGCTTTTTCGGGCTATAAAACTCGCTCTTGGCGTCACGCTGTAAGCGCCGTATTATTAAAGACAAATGATATGAGCAAAATTAATTTTTTTTTAAGGAGTTCGCCCACTACACCGTCTCATACTATGACCGTGCTAGGACCGAAAAAATAATTTAAAACCATATTTATGAATTACTACGTAAACATTATTGGGAGAGGGGGAGGGGGGATTGCGTCTTGGCATATACTACGGGTGGTCACCGAAAGAGGGAGGGGGGTAAAAACTTGTAAAAAAATGGGTCACGTAATATGGGTATGTTCCCTTACTGTAGATATTATAATTTATACAAATATAATACATTCATTATAGTTTATGTAAAACATTAAGGAATATAGAATATACTGTATCATGTACATTTTACATATTATATGTATATTTTATATGTAACTATCGATTCACCCTCGCTTCGCCTCGGGTTCGTTCCTAGACAAAAACAAAGCTATTCCACGGGAACCGTACATTTTCCGGGATGATATATAGCCTATAGCCTTCCTCACGTAATGGGCTATCCGATGCAAAAAGAATTTTTCAAATCGGATTAGTACTTCCTGAGATTAGCGCGTTCAACCAAACAAACAAACAAACTCTTCAGCTTTATAATATTAGTAAGTATAGATTATTAACCTATAGCTGTATTATATAAGCTACTAATTTTTAATACTAAGTACTTTACTCCAAATTGCTATTTATCTAAGACGTTTGATTGGCGTAACACTATTAAATACGTTGTACCAATAACTTGGTTATCTATACATATTATAAAATTCTAACTAAGCCGAATCTGTACATTAAATATTTTTTGGAAAATCTTATTGAAATAGACATTATTATCGATACAGAGGCCGAATCTATAGTTTTTAGAATTTTTGTCTGTCTGTCTGTCTGTCTGTCTGTCTGTCTGTCTGTCTGTCTGTCTGTCTGTCTGTCTGTCTGTCTGTTACCGCATCACAGAAAAACCACTGGAGGGATTTTGATAAAATTTGGTATGATGATAGCTGGTTATCCGGGTCAACATATAGGATACTTTTTACCGCAGGAAAATATCTAATTTCTGAGAAAAAACACAAAAACTGGTTGGAATAAAACCACGACGATACTATTTATAAATAGTTTAGCAAGGTAACTTACTAAATATGGTAAAAACTATTAAAAATAGCTTATCTTGAAAATCAAATTATCAATAGCCCTATTTTATTCATTAAAATAATTATTTTAATTGATATTTATTTATGTGTATAATATTTATTTAGATACTCGACAATAGATGTCGCCATATGTTTTTAAAATACGTAGTTTTAATTCCAAAAAAATAAATGTATGAATGTATGTAGAATTACCTACTACTAAATTACCCGCGGCCCCGCCCGTGTTGAAATTATCAATAAAGCAAACTTTTGATTTTATAAATGAGTAACTATACACATAATAAAATTGCAACTAAGCCGAATCCGTACATTCAATATTTTTCGGAAAATCTTATTGAAATATTAATTATTAGCGATATAGAGGCCGAATCTATAGTTTTTAGAATTTTTGTCTGTCTGTCTGTATGTAACTGCATCACAGCAAAACCAATGGAGGGATTTAGATGAAATTTGGTATGGGGATAGCATGTTATCCGGGTCAATGCATAGGATACTTATTACAGCAGGAAAATATCTCATTTCTGAGATAAAATACAAAAACTGGTTAAAATAAAAGCAAGACGATACTATTAACATTTTAGCAAGGTAACTTAATATGTTAAAACTATTAAAAAAATCTTATCTTAAAAGAAATATCAATAGCGCTATTTTATTCAATAATTATTTATTAGAATTACAATAGTTATTTTGATGAAAATTTATTTATGTGTTATTTAGATATTTGACAATAGATGTCGCCATGTGTTTTTAAAATACGTAGTTTTAATCCAAAAACATAATAATGTACAGATATGACCTTTCTATGACTTTATTAGAATTACTAGGTACTAAATTACCCGCGGCCCCGCCAGTATTCAAATTATCAATAAAACAAACTTTTTGGCTTTATAATTTATTTAGTAACATATAAGTAATATTTTGTTGGTCGAAACAATTTTCAAATGAAAATATTTGTAATTTTTTATTGTTTAGTGAATAATGTTAATATATATTTTTTATCTTTTAATGTAAAATTAGGCAAATGCAAATCCAACTCGCGCATTATAGGTTTCGTATAGCAAAATTCTGTGTTGTTTTCCGTACTTACGTGTTTTGTTAGGTTAATACTAAAATAAATACGAATAATATTTACGTTTCCGCAATATCGACTCATTTTATCAACCGTAAAAATAAGTGGAAAACAAGTTAATGGCTGTTAAGCTGACAAAGCGGGTAACTAGAAATGTTCCATATCTCAAAAACTTTGCAAAAGTATTTTAAGAACTGTTATACCTAAACTTTTTCAGTTTTTTTTGACACCATTTCTTGGAAGGTAAAGGCTTAAAGGACATAATAAAATTCTTACGACTTTAATCATATTAGCCGAGCCATATGAAATAATAAAAAGCATTTGCTTAGAATTATTTACTTATACACTTTCTTTTGAAAATAGATTTGGAAAATATTACTAACTAGCGCTAACCAATCCCTGTTTCGCGACAAATTAACTTTAAGAAAAGTTATCATTATGTAATTTAAATAATCAGCTAAATATTAAATTAATCAATAGCTATCTATTAGTAAAAAATAATTCAAATTAATTCCGTAGTTTGAAAGTTTATCGCCCAAAACTAAACAAACAAAACAGAAGTATAGACATACATAAATATTATTGCTAAAACAAAAAGTGCAATATTACTAAATCAAATATGAGATTAACGGAGGAACCTTTGTGGCATTGTCAATTACTGCCATTATTTACCAATCATGCGGTGCGCAATGAAAGTGGTATAGGTATGTAAGAGTATACTAATGTGTAAAGCCTAAGAATTTGGTTTTTGATAATCTGAACGCGGGCGGAGCCGCGGGAAATGCTAGTCCTTTGTAATATACATATGTATACATACATAAGTATAACTAGATTTTTGACGTATATTTACGTACGTAACGTAAATTGCCTGGTCGTTAATGTAGGCTAGTGCTATAAAAGATAAATGTTATTACATTTGAGCAAAATATGGAAGCGTTCACTTTAAACTACAATATAATTAACTCGTTTTTAGGGCGGATATATCCTATTAGTACATGCGCCGGTCCTCCTACGCAGACCATTGATAGAGTTAGTGGGAAGAGTTGTACCATTACGTTACAAAATCACTTTCCTTGTTTTGATCGAATTATACAACAAACATTGTTTTTGTTGATAACAAAACATTGGATAAGTTTTGTATTTCTATATTATATATGTATGATATTTTTTATTGTACCTGCTCATTCTACTAACATTTTTAAAAATAATCTACTTCACTTTTTTAATAGGTCTATTCCACGATAGACTTCCACATTCCAAAGCAACAGCTAATTAAAATGTTAAAGGAAGTTGATTTTACGGTAACGCAAATTCTTAGCATGAAGCATGGTTCCTAAAACAATTGTTTTATTAGTCTGCTGATGACCTGACCACATCCTTTCATGGCGTCATTTTTTTCTTAAATGAACACTGTTTTATATAATTTAATTCTAATAATAATAGGTACTTTTGATATACCATCCCATTATACTTTTTAGATCAATGTTAAATTTTCTTAACAGATTCATTGCGTAGAATTCTGATTGCTGAGTTCTGATTTATAGCTTAAATTATAAAATATAAGTAGGTATATTAATATATTGTTTACGTATATACATATATAATAAATTAGTATTTTTTTGTATAAATATTTTTTTGTTTTACCTCGTTACGATGATTTGCTTCTACTCTGCGTTATAATTAATGCCAAAAACGAACATGGATTTTTTTGTATGATTGAAATGTAAGACTTAAAATATTTGTATGATTGTTATGTACAAAAATTTACCGAAAGCTATTATGCGAATAATGTCCAAGCGGTCAAAAGTGTTAGTCATCACCTTGACAAATAAAAGTCAGGCAGGTATCAGAGTGCGTCGAACTCTTATTAACTCGTCACGATTCAATCTTGATGAAACTTTTGGCCTAGTCTTGTGGTACGGGTTACAAAAAAGCTGTTAAGATAACCATAATTGACTATAAGAGCGCAATTTATTATTTTTTTGAGCTTATGTAACCTAGTACTATCAGGTAGATTTGTATTTTAGTAAATTTTAAATAACATATCTTTACCTTCATTTTTATAGCTATTTTTAACTGAGTTGCTGTAAAATGATGGTGGAGTCTAAAACCTTAGTTATTCCCGTGACCTTGATTGCTGTAAAGCATTAGAAACAACGGGAACCAAAAATCAAAATTAATCCGCGAAAAAATCCGAAAAAACAGTTTTATTTAAAATGTCAAATATTTGCGTAAATCTAAGAAAGAATATTGAGTGGCTGAATTAGAAAAGTAATGGAAAACTCATGTCATATAAACTTAAACAAATAATGTCATTATTATTATTACCAAATATGTAGGTGGTGTTACTAGTATTGGATTGTTTGCTCTTGGTTTCTTATAATACAGGTATATGTACTTAGGTAAGTATGTCATGACAATTAACTGGTTTCAGTTTTATCTACCTTCCGGTTATTTATAAAAATATGATTTGTATCAAATATTGTTATGATAATCCATATTTTACCCATAAAATAATACGCCTACGTATTATCTTTATATGTAAAATTTTTAAGTTTTACAACACTCTCTACTAATAATATCACAATATACCGCTTAAACGTTATAATAAAAAACACACCTTATTTTTTTCTTCAGTATATTGTGACAACACGATGTTCTATTGGAAAAAATCAACAAAAAACCTTGACCTTGGGTCAGATTAGAAACGTGATATCGAATTGATTTCCACACTTGTTCGAATTGGTATAAAATTTTACTTTCACGTAATTATAAAACGGAACCTTATATTAAAAATTAAATAAGTAATGTCATTTAGAATACTTTCTTGTTCTTGCTTTCTTTTAACCGGATATACTTTAGTTTCGAGCTTTCGGCCAGATGTAAAAAACAGGATATTCTCTTATCTTAGGTACTTTATCAAATTGCACATTTTTTATTTTGATTATATCTGATCTTTTTACAGGCATTTATTACATAATAAATTTACTATCACCAGATTAACGTTGGCTTTTATTGTCAAAGTTTGAAGAGTATTTTATCTATAAAAAATAACATCAGCAAATGCAACAAAGTTGAAAATTAACAAGAAATAAAGAAACTTGTTAAGGTAGGATAATAAAATTATATATAATACAAATTATTTGCCATCGCTATTCCAAAGAACTCATAAGAATTCTACTCTCTATCCCACAGGAACGCTCTATTTTACTTAGTATGAAAAATAGCATATACAATTAACTAAATCCACTTTCCTTCAATAAAAATATAAAATTCCTAAAACGAGAGTATTTTTCATGTATCGACGATTGTATCCAAGTAAACTTTCTTCGCCGCTTGTTCGTTATCTTATACCTATAGCTTTGTGAATGTTACACGAACACACCATAACACACGCGGTATTCGCTTCTACTTGACATGTGCGTGGAAAGTTACTTTTTAAGTTTCGTGTGCAAATGCCCTTAAACCAGTTATTAACTATCTATATCATAAATTCATATAATACGTGGGTGTCATAAACTCACGCACATAACTATTAAAACTAATTTTAGTGCTCCCACGTGTAGTCTTGACAGAAATATCTACCTTCAATATTGTGGTAAATTTCTAATTACTAAACGGCATATTTTCATATATTGAGCTTATTAAAATGAGTAAAAATTAAGATAAGACTTGAGAGTGAGTTAAATAAACTTCAAATATCATCATAATAGTTAAGTAAACTTTAATCATAATATGCATGTGAAATTTGAAAAGGGAAGAATACCATGCATTTAAAATTAATTATTTACGATATAACAAAAAAATATTCTCTACCCACTGCAATAAGAGAGATCTTTTATAATTATGGAACTGCTAAAATACTCCCACAGTTTTGTAAAACTTTGTTGCTTGAATGTGATAATTGGTGACATAACACATTCTAAAACATTTTAATTTACTTAAGAAAGTTTATAACACTCTAGTGTGTACCTTATTCATAAATAATGTTAGTACATGTACTAGCTATTTCACGAAATAGCTACGTAGGAAACGGCAGTCTATAATAAAAGTTTACTATACACTATCAGGGCTCTGGTAGCTCAGTGGTAAAGTGCTTGCTGGGGAAACCGAGTGAAGCGGGCTTAAATCTCGGGTCTCGCACCTGTGATATGTTCATGTACGAATCATTTCCAACATGATTACCACTTGTCTTATGGTGAAGGAGAACATTGTGAGGAAACCCGCATGTCTGAGAGAACCTAGCAAAGCTTTCAAAAGACATGTGAAGTCCGCCAACCCGCACATTGCCAGCGTGGTGGACTATGGCCTGATTCTCCTCGTATTGAAGGGAGGCCCGTGCCCAGTGGAGGAACGTTAAAAAGGGCTGAATACTATACAGTATACACTATAGCTTTAATAAAAAAATAACACAACAATACCTTCATTCCTCAATACAAGGAGGATTAGATCATAATCCACCGCAATAACTAAATGCAGATTATATTAATTCCCGTATAGTTGGAAAATTATTTAGATTCTAAAGAAAACACCCAAAAACAAAATGTGGAGATCATTTTTCCTGCGTAGGTACTCCTATCAAATCACATGCGTACTCTTATCCAATACTTCTTGTAAGAGTACGCAATTATCACTTCTGTAATTTTTTTTATTTTTCTAAGGATTTTGTTTATTTTTGTCACATTTGATGTTGCTTTATGAAAGATGTGATTATTAAGTACAAAATAAAAGTTAAGCTGATTATCTAGAGATGCTTAATTTAATTTTAGAACCGTTTGAACCTTAAGTGCGTAATCCTAGACCAGCCTACCCTATAATATATAATAAAATTAATTCAAAGTATAATAAGTATAGATAAACCCACATTAAAAAACTTACTTTATTTTTCACATCCATATTCTTTCAGGTATTCTGACTAACATAATATTCGTATGATCTAATGGATTTTCTATGCTAATTGATGATATCATAATGTAATAATTAGTCATGACATTTTTTTGTTACATGTCTTATATTAAAATTCTTAGAAATTACCTATTCAACAAATAAAAATTAGTGGCCACCTCTTACAAACAGAAAAAACTCACTGTCAGTATTATTTTTAACCAACGAAAAAAAGGAGGAGATTCTCAATTCGATACATATATTTTGTTTCTTTGAAGTGATAACTTCTATAGGCAGGTTTGGATGTGGAGTAAATTCATGTAAGTCGTCATCGACATGGTCACGTGACGTGTTAACGCTAACACTCAGAGTGCCGATAGATGTCAAAACCAGATAAATGTAAACAGTTTTAATTTATAAATTTTAATTTAAGATCAACCAATTAATTTGAATATCCAAAAATAACAACTGTTTGTTTATAGTTTTAAGTTTTCACTTCTGTCGGCAGTCCATGACTGCTTTTTTTTATGTTTGACCACGCATAATTTTTTAGTGTAGTCCGATTTCGATTTCTGTTTTTTTATTGAATAATATTTTGACCTATGCAGTCGCAGACATACACGTTTCATCCTTGCCGCGAGATGTACACACTCGTATGTATGTCTCTGACTGCATATTACTAAATTCCTTCGTGAACTTATTTTCGTCTTTTTAGTTAGCTTTTATGCAGTCGAGTTTTTTTTTTATTTTTATAATAATTTTTTTTAATTACTGCTTTTTAGTTTTATTCAATTAGACATTTGAAGTTATATTTAGCAATTTTTTTATCCTAAATTACTTTTAAACATGTAAGTTGTATATATATTTTTTTAAGTATTTTTAAGTACGAAAATTAGCGAGAATATATCCTAAACTGTTATTTAAAATGAAAAATAATGAATAAAACCTAAAAATGAATTTTAATAAATAAATGTAGTTTTACTTATCATTATTTTAAGTAATACAGGGATGTTATACTTTTATGGAATCCTTGTTTGATACCCATATTGCAGAAAAAGAAGATTAAAAAAAATCATCTTAAACAATGATATCTAGCAGCCTCCATATTTTTTTTTATGTCTCCTATCTAAGAACACTTGGACTAATGAGACGAATTTAACGGTACCTTAATTAAAGAAATCCATCGAGTGGTTAGAAAGATATGAGGGAATAAAAAATATTACAAACAAACATACAAAAAAACATAACCCTTTCCTTGCAGTCGGGTAAAAAGAAAATGTTTTGGTCAAAATTTTGCTTTACGCTTTTATTCATAACGATCGCACCAACGTGTTTGATGCTGTTAAATATTTGATTATGATCGATTAAGGTTTATACATGGTTCATATTAATTGGCAATTTAGATTATTCATCATGTTTAATACTTTATCAAATTCAATTAGGTATCCAATTAAAAAGGACAATGATTAAATTACATGGAGAGCTTGTTTTTACTTCAATTTACCGATAAGCGTGAAATTAAAACAAAGTTAAACGTTATATATAACTGCGTTGGTGAAACCAATATTATTATTTTCTTCTAGCATTCTGTTTTATTTTTTTTCTTATATAAAGTAAAGTACCAATAAATGAATGTATTTTTACTTCTAAAGATAACTTTCTTTTTGAAACAATAATTAATTAAAATATAGGTAATTATCGTATTATAACAATTAAAACTATTTTTTTAATACTTGTGTAGTTAGGGCAAGGTTATACTTATCTATAAAATAATACTTATAATATAATTATCTTGAGTGTAATCGCGATTAATTTGGTATAGTGTAGTCCATTCAAGTTACTGTAGGCACACACAAATGTACATACACATATACATACACATCCTTTTTTATACTTGTACATTTTATATTAAGACCTTTTTTATTAACCTTTTTTTTATAAATAATATTTGTGACATATGAGAAAAACATTGGACATTAAAAGGCGTATAATAATTCAATGAAATTATTTTATTTATATTTCCAATAAAATAGAGGAATATAATAATATATTGTTGCTACGACCATATTACTATCAGCTTTTACAAGAAAACGCTTTAAACTATTGATTTAAAAAAATCCCCTTTCATTTTTTTTCTACTCGCAAGTCTGTTAATAAAGCTTAAAATGGTAAATTGACGATAAGATCTGATAATGTCCACCGTTAGAATGCAGCGCTTTTACAACAATGTAAGGAAATATGTTTTTAAAGCATTTGATATTATATAAGGAATTATTTTATCGAAGCAAAAAATATATGTACATTGTAAAATAAATAGTAAAATAAAACTATAAAATCCAATTAAACGATGATCTTGATGAACTTAAAATATTTTTAAACATTTATCATTAAGTGTGGTATATTATATTTCGCACATTACTAAGTGACATTTAAATGCAAGAGGTAGTTAACTTTAATATTTTGACATATTATAGTAGGTGTTTTAAAAGCTTGAATATCCTTGATATGATAAAAAGGGTAACTGCATACCAAGTACCGGTCCACTCTCAGTGCCGCATACTTAAATAGTTTACACTATATTACTGTAATATCGAATTTACATGTAAAGAGTAGAAATGAGTAGCTTATTATTGTTTATGCACAAAAAATATGTTATTTTTATATATTACAAGTTCTTATAGACGCACAATAGAATTCTTATAGTGCAAGCAAGCAATTTCTTATATTTCTTTTTGAAGTTTAATGGAGAGATGGACAATATGTAAGGCCATATATGTTAATTATGCAATGAAAATAACAAAAAGAACGTCCGTAAGTACTGATTCCATAATCAACACTCGAATCTCAAGTTTCTCACAACGATAACTAGAAGTGAGCGCGAGATGGTCCGTCCCTAATTGCTTGTAAGTCGTAACCTATCAATTTGTCATTATTGCACGTATTTATACGTTATATCTAAATGCGACCTAAATTGTTTAATGAACATTCATTATGTTATCTTTCCTAACGTACCTATTACTATTTGATTATCTCATTTGCTCCAAAATTCCAAATTACTTATTTTGTTATAGGTAGACTAATGATATATTTCATTATTACATTGATAGTAAATTGTTCTATAAATGTCTTAATGAAACCCAAATTATAACACATTTTGACAAACTCGGTTAATAATTGTGTCAGTTAAAGCACCTGAAACTTTTACGATATTATCGTCGTAAGAGATAAGGTATATATACTATCTAATCCAAAAGCTATCTAATAGAAGCCCAAGAAGATTCAGATTATACTTTTTTTTTAATCTATACATATTATAAAATTCTAACTAAGTCGAATCTGTACATTAAATATTTTTTGGAAAATCTTATTGAAATAGACAGTATTATCGATGCAGAGGCCGAATCTATAGTTTTTAGAATTTTTGTCTGTCTGTCTGTCTGTCTGTCTGTCTGTCTGTCTGTTACCGCATCACAGAAAAACCACTGGAGGGATTTTGATAAAATTTGGTATGATGATAGCTGAGTATCCGGGTCAACATATAGGATACCTTTTACCGCAAGAAAATATCTCATTTCTGAAAAAAAAATACAAAAACTGGTAGGAACAAAACCACGACGATACTATTTGTAAACAGTTTAGCAAGGTAACTTACAAAATATGGTAAAACCTATAAAAATAGCTTATCTTGAAAATCAAATTATCAAAAGCGCTATTTTATCCATTAAAATAGTTATTTTAATTAATATTTATTTATGTGTTATTTAGATATTCGACAATAGATGTCGCCATGTGTTTTTAAAATACATAGTTTTAATCCCAAAAAAATTAATGTACAGATATGACCTTTTTTCGATTTTATTAGAATTACTACTAAATCACCCGTGGCTCCGCCCGTGTTTAAATTATCAGTAAAGCAAACTTTTTCGCTTCATAAATAGTAATTATACATACAATAAAATTGTAACTAAGCCGAACCCGTAAATTCAAAATTTTTTCGGAAAATCTTATTGAAATATTCATTATTAGCGATATAGAGCCCGAATCTATAGTTTTTAGATTTTTTTCTGTCTGTCTGTATGTGACCGCATCACAGAAAAACCACTAGAGGGATTTTTATGAAATTTGGTATGGTAATAGCAGGTTATCCGGGTCAACACATAGGATTCTTTTTACTGCAGGAAAATATCTCATTTCTGAGAAAAAATACAAAAACTGGTTAAAGTAAAAGCACGATGATGCTATTAATATTTTAGCAAGGTAACTTACTTATATATTATGTTAAAACTATTAAAAAAAACTTATCTTAGAAGAAATATTAACAGCGCTATTTTATTCATTAAAATAGTTATTTTAATGAAAATTTATTTATGTGTTATTTAGCTATTTGACAATAGATGTCGCCATGTGTTTTTAAAATACGTAGTTTTATCCAAAAAAAAAAATGTACAGATATAACCTTTCTATGACTTTACTATAATTACTACTAAATTACCCGCGGCCCTGCCCGTGCTTAAATTTTTAATAAAACAAACTTCTTGGCTTTATAAATTAGTAGGTAACATATTAGTAATATTTTGTTGGCCGAAACAATTTTCAAATGAGAATATTTGTAAATTTTTATTGTTAAGTAAATAATGTTAATGTTTTTTAATCTTTTAATGTAAAAATTGGGCAAATGTAAATCCAACTCGCGCATTTTAGGTTTCGTATAGCAAAATGCTATGTTGTTTTTCTTACTTACGTGTTTTGTAAGGTTAACACTAAAATAAACACGAATAATATTTACGTTTCCACAATACCTACTCATTTTTTGCACCGTAAAAATAAGTTCAATTTATATTATTTTATAACATTTTATGGAAAACAAGTTTATGGCTGTTAAACTGCCAAAGCGGGTAACTAAAAATATTTCATATCTCAAAAACTATGAAAAAGTATTTTAGGAACTGTTATACCTCAACTTTTTCACTTTTTCTTGACACCTTTTCTTGGAAGGTAAAGGCTTAAAGGACACAATAAAATGCTTACGACTTTAATCATATTAGCAGAGCCATATGAAATAAAAAATGTATTCGCTTAGAATTATTTACTTATTACACTTTCTTTTGAAAATCGTTTTGGAAAATATTACTAACTAGCGCTAATTAAGAAAAGTTATCATTATGTAATTTAAATAATCAGCTACATATTAAATTAATCAATAGTTGTCTATTAGTAAAAAATGATTAAAAATAATTCCGTAGTTTGAGAGTTTATCGTGAAAAACTAAAAAAAAAACAAACAAAACAGAAGTATAGACATACATACATGTTATTGCTAAAACAAAACGTTCAATTTAACGGAGGAACCTTTGTGGCATTGTCAATCACTGCCATTATTTACCAATCATGCGGTGCGCAATGAAAGTAATGTATAATGTAAGAGTATACTAATGTGTAAAACCTAAGAATTTGGTTTTTGATCATCTGAACGCGGGCGGAGCCGCGGGAAATGCTAGTACCTAATAAATATAAAGAAATACAAATTTCCATTCCATTACCTTCGCATTCTAGAGAGGGTTTCTAAAAATAACAATAGGGAAACAAGATTTGTACATTATCTCACAACGAGGTACCTATTGGAGGTAAGATAAGGCTTATGAAACATTTACCGTGCACGTCTAATCGCATACGTGAGTGTAGCTGGGTGTGCCGCGTGTGTTTATAACGAGAGAAAAATATAAGGATAAAAATCATCATCAAAAGCGTAATCTATCGAAATTAAATGTACCAAAACATGAAAACCCCCATTGTACAATGTGCATAGCTAAAGTTATTTTTATACGACATTATAAGCACATTATAAATATTAAAAGACACTTGTAACGAAATTATTATTTTTTTATCCTAATAAACTCCTTAAGCTAGCGCCTAGCCATATTAGCCTTCATCATCATGATTTAATCAATGTAGTTCCAAGAAAACTTAGCGCTTAGGCTACCATATAAGTTTAATACAACGGAAATACATATTTGTAAAGACTAAGCACATAGGCTTTACAAATGAGAAGATATTTTTTCTCAGAATTTAGTTTACTAATAGATAAATTACAACCCTAATTCCGGCGCCATATTAGCATTACGGCGGCGCGATTGTTTCTAGAATACAGGCGATAAGTTGGCGCCACTGAACGTTGAATTCGTAATACCAGCTTCAGAGAAGTCAGACCGGACGCGCCGCCGCCTCACGATTTGTCGGCAACCCTTATGGATGCAATACTTTGGTATGAATAGACAATAATGTATTGAATTAAAAACCGTATATCTTGGTAGTATGGCTTTATGACCATCGCAAGAAGCTTTTCTTTGAATTACTGAATACTAATCACTGAAGTAGGTAATGTATATTCAGTACATTTAACTTGTGGCATAGGCAGAGGAAATGATCGTGAATGTGAATTTGTAATAATATAAATTTTTTGCATCCTGTGTCTATGAGACTTAATAAATTCAATAGATATTAATAATTTAGCGTAAATTCCCGCAGTTCTGCCCACATATTTTTTCATATCACCTTACCCACTAAATAGGCCATAAAATGTAAATAGAATTTTTTACATTAGAACTGTTACTTAAGAGATTAGAGCGTATACACAAACAGAAGACAAACTCTAGCTTTTTATATTAGTTAAGACTTTAAGCATACGAAATTTTATGAAAAAATTAAAATGTTTATTAAAAATTTAATATTCTTTTTGTTCTAGATGGCTTGAGTAATGGAGGGCGAGTGCGCGGACGAGGGCTGGCTGCTGGTGCGAGTGCACGTGCCAGAGCTGAACGTGCAGAAGAGTCTGCAGTTCTCTCGCGACCAGCTCGTGTGGGACGTCAAGCAGCAGTGTCTTGCCGCCTTGCCTAAGGTCGGTATTTTCTTATTATAAAAAGAATAAAATGTGAATCTTCTAAAAACTCTTCTTGGAATTATTTATGTAAGATTTTAATTTTATTTGTACGATTTTGATATCAATTACTGAGATATAAACTTTTGTAATATACGCATGTAAAATTAAACAAAACATTTTAACGATATATCATTTATTTTATACTTTTCGACGTAAACATGTAATAATACTCACACTCTTGAAATTTTGAAGTTAAATTAAATTTGTTTACTTATTCCAAAAATTGCTTAGAAAGTCTTAAGTGAAAATATATTCGTGGATTTGTTTCCAGAACTTGTTGAAAATTAAATTACTGGTATGCAATTAATTTTGGTAAGGCTGTCTTACCATCTGACGCTTGTAATTTTAGCCTGATTACATAAGTTATAAATTACCGTGTGACAGGGTCATCACCAAGTTTAATAGATTTATTTTTAAAATAAAGTAAATTAACATTTTTATATCAGAAATGTAATGTCCTTTTGACCGAATTCAGCATTGCGGCCAGTCTCACTAAGACTAACTTACTACAGGAGATATTATACGTAGTGCCTAAGTATGTGTGTAAACACTCTATATCTGTCACTCTCATACTCTGGTGGGACGACAGTTTAACAAGACCGATGAGAGATCAGGCGCAGGTCTGACGGCTTTACTTGCCCTCCAAGGCACGGGGGTATAACGCCGCTGACTTCTCAACTTCGGGTTTTACTGATAATTTTATAACAGAAAAACTCAATAGCTACGAGAATATTTGGCCCAACTCGCACTCGAACCCAGAATCTCAGATCTGCAGTAGGTACATGCTAGCCACTGAGGCTACCAAGGAAATTTAATATATTATATCTTCAACCCACTTTAAGAGATAAAACTTTCCTCAAAGTGTCAATGTCAAGTGATATTTTGATTGTGATTTGATATTGATATGATTGTTATACAAGTACTTATAAAAATAGAACATAGCCACTTCATTCTCTACTGTATACTTCACTTGATAACCACTGTTTGTAAAAAATTAATGAATGTATACTATGTACATATACAAAAGATAACCTGTAAAATTAAACTAGATATGTCTATACATATATAATATATATTAAAGTTAACTCGGCACAGATTAAAGTTAAAAGATGAAATTATTATAGGCTGTTGGTTCACACGCTCACTTTTTATGGACAGTTAAAGGAAGCATTTGCTTTTATTGCTTAACTCAATCACTTTCAATACCACATACGGTACTGTGAATTACCCAAAGTATGCATTTAGACACCGTTAATTTGTTTCTAAATAACATATATTATAAAAATTATATTACACGGCCAAAATGGTGTTAAACTACTTACTATTCAAGGTAAACTACCTATTACAATAATATATTTTAATGCGTAAAAAGAGAAGATGGATCGTTCTGAATCCATCATACTTCTTTATTTTTTCTTCATCATCGTTTTTCTCTACTACATCCATTTGTATGTATAATAATATAAGCTACTCGTCCCGACTTTGCCGCGGTATAAAGTGACATAAATACATATAATTACCTAAAATTACATATAAAACACATTTAAGCTAATTAATCTCAAAATATCCAATACGAAACGCGCGTCACCCATCTAGATGAGATTGAAACTATTGGACCGATTTAAATGAAATTTTGCATGGTTGCTACCTTATATCCCCGATCAACATTTTAAATACTTTTCATCCCGGAAAATTAAAGAATTCCCGTGGGATAGTTAAAAAGTAACTTATACAGTTTAGTACCTACATAAAAACTACTGATTGGATTGGATGAAACTTTACAATAATATAGTTCATACATCAGTAAACCAAATAGGCTACTTTTTATCTCGGAAAAATGTACGGTTCCCGTAGGATAGATTTGTTTTTGTTTGTGTAGAGGTGAACTCGAGCGAAGCGAGGGTGAGCCGCTAGTATACTTATAATAATAATTTAGGATTGCGTAATGCATATACCACGAGCCTACGAGGTTTGAACCTACGAATAGAATAACATAACAATATATACATTATGTACATTTTTATTTATCCCAATATGGATTAATGTTACTTTGTACCTAATTGTTACTTCTGGTGTAAATATGAAATGACGGTGGTTAGTAATTTTCGAGCTTAATTAATGCGGCAATGTTTGATGTGTTTATTTATAATTTATCACTGAAACATGACTGCATTACTATATGGAAGTACCTACTACCTAGGTACTCTAATTATATTAAGCTACGCTGATTAAAATGTGGTAAGACCTAGTTACTTTCAAAAATAATAAATATACTAAAATCCTAATATCGAAATAAATCCTCACATTAATTTATGTAAATTTTAATAATCATGTGCCTATAGGGAATATGCGTGTGATTTAAATAAAGGTAAAATATATTTTTTTATAATCTTTATTGCTTTTGAATTAAGCCTATATTAATATTTTTTGAAACGCAATGCCATTGGTCAGACCGAATATGACGTCAGAGTATATCATAACAGAGCGATTACCTATTTTATTGCTTAAGCAAAAGTCGTCAATTTTCTGTGTATGATATACATTGACGTCACACCAAGCGCGCGAAATGGCGGGCATTTAAAGTATTCGTATCGCTATGATATTTAAAAAAAAAAACTAAATTTTAGTTTTTTGGAGCTGGATAAATTTATTCTACTATACTATACTATACTACTACTAATTAATGATTTAAGCTATTGTATAAAAAAAAATCACGCATATTCACTATTCACACAATATGATATCTAGGTATTATATAGAAGTCGTCACTCGTCACTGTTCAAAATGTTAATAATATCATTTGCATACATTTACATTACTTGTGCTCACAAGACGGTCACATCTAATCAGAAAATTTTGACTATTTATTATTTGTTTTGGCTATAATTTGGTAGATATATATTCTTTGTAAGTCAAATTTTGTTATTCAAATATAACAATCTGATGATATTATTGCTCAATTAATTAGCATTTGAATCAAATATCTTCTCCATTCTACGTGACATTGGCGAACTACGAGTAATCTATGCTCAACTTGCACGTTTTAAAGCCATTAACAAGAAAATTGAATTGAATGAATTAGACGTCAGAAGCATTCTAGATAGTTACTCGCTGATTCCGTCAGAGGTCGAGTTTGTACTTACTCACACTATAGTAAGTATACTAGCGTTTTCCGTCGGCTACGCCCGCGTAATTTAATTATGTATTACTATATCATTATAAATAGCTTATGTGTTATTCTGATGTATGAGCTATATTACTGTAAAGTTTTGTCAAAAAATTTTAAATAGTTTTTGCGTGAATAAATAACAATCATACATTCATACAACCATATATCGTCACAAACTTTTACGTTTATAGTATTTGTAGAATTATAAAAGAAGAGAGCAAAAGTAAAGGATTTTTTTACTTCAGAATATATTGACAAGATAAAATACAATTACATAATTTATGAATTTTACATTGATTTACATAAAACGAATGCCTTGACGATGACAGTCTTGAAATATATCTCATTCGATACTGTTAAAGAATAGAATTGCAAATAGACCTAAATCCAATCAAGTCAAGACCAATGTTTGTCCAATAAAATTCTCACAATCACTGTTCCCTGTTAATATAATAACAAACGAAGCATGAAATATTTCTTGATTATCTTCCTATAATTTAGACTTTTCTTTTCAAATATTTTTAGACGATTCTCTTATAGTTTTTTATTTTAGCTTAAAATAACCGTTATTTAAAATATCTCAAAATATCTATATTAAAAACTGAAAAAAAAAAATGCTTAGACCTAAATAAAATAAGAACCTCAATTATCCTAATGTACACTAATATAGGTCACAGATAAAACAGGTTAGCGGGTGCTCTATATTTTTACTCAAAAACATTCATCCCGGTAGTAATTCACTAGGTACTTTTAATTTTTATTTGCAAAAGTTCAAAATATTTTGTAAGGCAACTATGCTTACGACCTAATTTATTATTCACTGAGCACTGAGCAACTTTACCAAGTAACTAATTAAAAATATTTTATTTTGTCGTCACATTTCGTTAAAACTTAAAAATTACTGCTAAATATATTTCTAGAAGACTAAAAAAATATACTGCTAGAAGACCAAAATAACTATTGAAAATAAACTACTTAATGAATTTAAAAAATGCTGCATATAAAATAATTATTGCGGTCATGTCAAATTTTGCCGGGTCAATAAGTAGTGTTGGGAAGCTGCCAGTTCAGAAACAAGGTAAGAGCGGTGTGCTTTAAATAGGTCAAACTTCTAATCGGAACAAAAACTGATAAGCAAAATACTATAAACAAATTAATTTCATACTTGTCAATGTTCTGTCTTAAGTTTTAGTGTCTGAAACCTCTTAGCGACCGCACCTTTATTATAATATATTATCTTTAAAATTATGAGGTGCTTCACGATAAGTTGTAACAGCTGTATAGAGCGGAAATGACATTATTTTAAGCTGCAATATTAATATTGCCCTTCTGCTTTTATGCACAGAAAATCTTAATTTCAAGTACAAAATTTAGGTTTGTATCTATTATTTTATGAGCACGATTTACTTTATATATATTTTAGAGTATTTTTCATAAAGGGATTCTAATAATAGCTCAAGGTTATTTATAGAAAAGCCAAGAATCTTGAGGCGAGGGCTGGTTCATTCGTCTCGCGATCAATGGCCATTGACTAAGAACTTGATGGGGCTTGAGATTTTATCTAGGCCTATTAGAAAGACGGATGACCTAATAAACGTAATCATAGCATCTACTTCCATATTATTATAGTGAGACAACGACGATTACCTTGATGGATGATGCCTCAACGTAATATAGCTACAACAAACGAGCTTTGACAAAAAATGAATGTTAGGGATGAGTAATTGCTGTAATGTGTTTAAATTTTACCTAAGTGTTGCGACATATTCTTGGACTTGAAATCTAAATATTAAGCGCTATCTAAGAGTAATCTTAATAGTACAGTCAGGTCATGTATCTTAATTTACTTGTAAACATAAATGTCTAAACAAACAGACAGTTAATCTGATAATAAAGTCAACTTTAATAAGCTTACAGGAAAGGAAAATATTAAGCTCGAGTATACTTTTATCCATGGTACTGAGGGCGCCCACGCAGAAGTGGGCGAGACGAGAACGACGACAATCGTAAATCGCAATAAATGCAACATTAAAACATCATCTATCCGGTCGTGTGGCGATAAATATATCTCTTTTGCAATGTGCATGCATATTATTTTTGCCTTGCAAATGTGCTCCTGGTACCGCGGGGTTGGCAATAAGTATAAGTAAGACGGACGCACGTTGCGTTTAAATGATTTGAGTGAAGTCACTTTACAGATTTAGTTTGATACTTATCGATCTGTTTCTGTTATTAGTTCGATCCTGTATTGTCGTTTACATTTCATTTTTAAGGAGTCTGCCCACTACCCCGTCTCATACCATGACCGTGCTAGGAGCGTGTCAGGCAAAAAAATATTCTTTGTATTGAAATGTATGAGACTCTGCCCACTAGACCGTTCCGTCACCGACCGGCACCGTCGCGTGCCGTGCGCGGAGCGTCAACAATTGTCAGCGAGAATATTTTACCGGTGTCGGTACGCTGCGTGCCTGGCACGCGACGTTGCGGGACCGGTGCGCGTAGGCGGCGCAATGGTGAGCATACACAGCACTAAAACCGTTATGTACGGGTATGATACGTTGTTGATACGTTCTAGTGGGCATAGTAGTCCGTGCCATGCTCGTTTCCGTGCCTGATACGTTCATAGCACGGTCATGGTATGAGACGGTGTAGTGGGCAGACTCCTTTAATGTAATTTTGCCGCACCTCAGGAAGAAAAATGAATAACCTTTTTTTTCTTGAGAAAATTATAATATATAAAAAAGATTTTTCTATTCTATTCCTTTCAATAGTAGCTCTCAGTCAAATTGAAAGCGTTACATTAATATATTGACTGAAGTCTTTACAAAATTGGTGTCTCCGGTTGAACGTTCGGTTTTTCGGACGGGATTACATGTCGAAGCCTCAACCTATTATTTGTTGGGGCTCTCAAGACCTCGGAAAAATCACCGGCCGTCAGCGTACGAACATACTCGACAATACAAACCAGTTTCTACATACCGTTACATGGAAGTAATTTCTTAAACGCAGTCGCCAGTCACGCCAAACGAATCGAACGATCTAAAGATACTCACTCGTCGGCCGCCATTTACATACTGACGTTTGAGCGTAATGGCGGGCAATTAATAAAACGTCGTATGTTTGAATATCGAACACCTATTTGGGATTTACAATATTTGAGAGGCGATTTGTGTGTAATACTTCCTTTCATTGATTAAGGTTTATATTAAAGAGACGAAATCTAGAATGTATCTTTAAACAATTTTAGATTTCTCACAGTGGCTTTAAATGACTACTATATGTTCAATTGTAGTATTAGCAGTTAGCAGCACTCACACTTTGTATACTCAATTAATCAATACAATACTTTCCAGCTATAACACCCGCGACCTCTGACAAAGTAAGGGCCATGTGTACTGTATTCTATATTATGTCTGTATACTCCATATCACCCCGACCGTCTAGTATAAAAACTATTATACGTAATAAGTTAACATTATATAACATCATATTTATAACATAAAAAAAAAACACTAATTATAATAATAACATTTAAGTACATCTATAACATCCAAAACCTTACTTATGTCTCCATATATAATAACAATTAATCAACCCTTTCCATATTATGAAAATTATTTATGTAATTATAAATAATAATATATGTATGTATATTGTTTTCGGTGGTGACTTCGGCACATCTACAGGTGGCCACTTGGTATCGGGTATGTCATTGTTTAATATCGCATAGCCTGTGTATAAACATCCCGTGTAATCTATGTAACCTGCATGAATCAATCATGATTCAACTCAAATATTTGAATCATAGGAATGTTTGAAAATGTCAGCATGATTGCATGAAATCCCTGTTTAATCCTACATTTAGTGAAAAATACAGAACAGTTTCGTTTGAGCAGTTATACTGGTCTTAGAAAAATACCACGAAACATTTGCAACAACCCGCGCAATAGCGGAAATCTACAGAGAACTAGAGGTATGTGAGTTAGCACGCTTTCCTTGTACTAGATCCATATGACACATATAGTGTAGGAACGTTTTACAGCGTAAAATACTTTACTCTTTAGTTCTACATTACTGCTCTTCTAACTTAACTTTTTTATTATCCAACAAATGTGACCAGTTGGATTAAAATGTCGCATCCAACCCTAGTTGTGTCTAGAATAAAGATTAAAAGAAAAAGAGACGTCAGATTTTTACATTTTCTTGCTAAGAATAATAATTTAGTAAGGAATATAAAATAACTTGTTTTAGAAGTGATCTTAAAATATAGCAAAAGATAACTAAAGTAACCGTCGCTATATCATCTCTAGTTGAATAAATGCAATTAAAATTATTGCAAAAAATTGGATACACTAATTTTAAGCAGTCATCCCCGATCGGGATTAAACTTTGGGAATTTAGTGATATTGATGGGACATGAAAAGCCTATAATGGATTTTTGCTTTTATTATACTTTTTATCATTTCTGGGAATAATCTGTATGAATTAACTAAGAATATTAAAGTCTTTAAAAGTTCCTTAATAACGCCTCATTGAAAAGTCCTTTTGGGCATTTCAATCATTATTCGAGGTAAACACATAAAAATATTGTCCAGATCGCGGGGAATCTTATATCCAAAGTTTCAAAAATATTGATTTTTGAAGACAAAATACTCAAACTATTCCACACCGCATTGTCTCCCACAAAAACTTGTGTCGATTTCTCGTGTGAAACATAAAAACCTACATAGCACAAATATCCATAAGTAAGTTAAATAACACACGCTCTCGCTTAGTTTAAAATTTTCTTTTTTCAATGAAATAATATCGCATAGATAATATATCAAGATAAAAAGTAACTTTATGACTAAGAAATAATGTAGCATTCTATTAGTGAAATAGTTTTACCACCTCTGTACATCAAAATATACAAATTTCATCATATTATATTTATAGATTTAACATTTTTATTTTATTTTTTCCTTTTTATATATATTAAGTATTTCTGGAAGTATTGAAACGTATCTAATATATTTCAGGCTATAATTATGGTGGTAACAAATTACCTGACGTTCTGTATGTGCGTGCTCGTCGCTCGACATATGTCAATTTTCATTAACTAATTCCCTGATCCCGTTCTGGCTTTATAAAATGAAAAAAAATGTCTTTTTTAATAAACAAATGTAGTGTATATTGCAAATTTATAGTTTAACTAGCGACTCACCCTCGCTCCGATCGGGTTCCTCCCTAGACACATTTTAACGGTTAGTATAGATTTCTCAGAAATAAGATATTTTCCCGCAATAAAAAGTGTCCCATATGTTGACCAGGAACCCCAGCTATCATTATACCAAATGTCATAAAAATCTGTCCATTAGTTTTCTCGTGATGCGTTTCCAGACGGACAGACAGACCGACAAAAGTTTTAAAAACTATAGATTCGGCCTCTGTATCGACAATAATGACTATTTCAAAAAGATTTTCCAAAAAATATTTCATGTACAAATTCGACTCAGAATTTTATGAAATGTATAAATCTGTTCTTTCAAACAATTTTCTTACATCAAAACAAAGTCAAAGTATTATTGTAAAACAATTTCTTAGTAATCACATTATCTGCAATCGCTCTAATTATAAATGCATAACACATTCACGATGTAAAGAAAATCGCATAGTTACGAGAGATGCACAAAAACTTGCCATGCGTGCAGCCTAGCGATGGCCTAGATATAAGAATAGCACTTACTCGGTAGGTGCATTAGAGTGTTCTCCTGTAGCTCCTTTTTTAGGTCAGCTTTTAGATTAGGCATTGTGCAAATGGAGCCACATATCATTGGGTTGCTTCAAAGAAATCTCGTGTACATTTGTGTCTTACATGCATTGAATGCTACCATTATATTGCGATTAACCAACTTTAAAAAAGAGGTTATATATTAATATAATTAACTCAATCGTTTAGCTTAATTATTGGCTTAGCTTCTTTGATGTAGTAAAAATAAAAGCTTGGAAAAATATAAAAACTACATAATATGTCAAAGAGGGCGATATTAATAATACGATATATGTATGTCTTTGCTATGCACGTTAACTTAGCTTTGTAAACTTATATACCATGACCTAAGTCAATTGTCATACGAAAATGAGCATTATCCAATTCTCCTACACATATCTAAAGTGCTCATGTAACTCATCTTTGTCTCTCATCAATCATCTCATCAACGTTGTTAATAAACTTAATGTTAATGTCATTATATAAGAGATCACCACAAAGTTTCCCTCGACGATTCTTATAAGAAATACTATAAAAATCTTAAATTACTTTATATAAAAAGTATGCTTTTTTACTCCAATAAAACTACATAAAGCTAGCATAAATACAAGTATTGTATCGGATTAAGTATGGAGTAGTACAAAGCTTTACATGGAATTGAAATAAAAATGCCTGCATATTTCTCAGACAATTTCCATGAATTATGAGCAAACCATTCCCATCACAGTTTTACATTTTAATGACAGAAAAAGTTTTCAATTTTAATTTTTTGCTATAACATTGAATGTAACTACTTTTTAAGCCCTTGAGTCTTGACAAAGTAGATTGTGCAAGGATGAAATTATAGTTTTACCTTTAAAGGTAAATGAAAGTTGTACATGTGTGATTATTTTAGTTACAATAATTATTTCTCACCTTGATTTATTTTAAAGAGACTTAAATAGAATCTGTCAAGAGTGTGTCGAATTCACACACGACGGATTCCGTACCATCCGTACAATTATTAATATCACTTTTACTCTATGTGTAGATAAACTTCGATGATTGATTACGAACGTTAAAAAAATCTTGTATTTTTATTTTTATTTATTTTTATTACAGCGGAGGCTTAGTAATAGGGTTCCGTTGGCTCCCTTCGGGCATGGAACCCTAAAAAGGAGGTGTTCAGCTATATAACTTAAATTTGCTTGAAGTAAAAATTTATTATTTTATGAAAAATAATCATTTAAGACCTAATTTTTTGCTATACTTTTATACATAATAATAATTATTATAATTAATTACATACTATTTCATTTTTACATAATTCGTCACTTATTTAAAAACTATACGAATAAAGTACTAACTTAAAGATATGCAAGAATTGTATGCATCGTCTCTATACAACTTCGTATACATATAATTCATATGAGAATAATTTCTTTACCTTTTCGCATTGCTCATTGAAACCCAACACTCGTTATATCTTCATAGAAGTTGAACTTTAGTGCAGAGTTTCTGTAATCAATATGTATTGATAACGAATGCGATACTTTCCGCTTCTTACCTGTTGTAGGCTATTGATACTAAGTATCAGATCATATTCATTGTCCATGGAAACAATGATACGTTTATCGCTATGTGTTACATTAATTTAACACTTACGCATAGTTTTAGGGATTGACCTGGCCTGTCCTCTTTGCTATTTTTCAGTTAGTAATCTCCAAAAATACATTAAATGTTTCAGTTATTGCTGTAGAAAACTCAAGTGATTTTGCTCAGTAATATGTCCAATACAAATTTTGTAACTCCCTTTTACCCAAAAGTGTCCATTTCTGATATTATTTATAAGCAATTAAAATATAACTGCCTTTTTTAACATTTACGCTTGCTTAATAGCTTTAAAGCTAAAATTGATATAAAATAAATATATATTCTTTATATATTATAATTACGCGTATTTTTATGTTGTTCCATAGATAAGAAAAGATTTGCAATCAAAGAGATTAATATTTTTTCTCTTAAGCAAGCTTATCCATTGCATAACGAGCCTGTTCTCGTATCCTCATTGCAAACCAGAAATACTTGAAGTCAACTCGACTTAATAAACTTTGCTAAATTTAAATACAGTCCAAGACTTTACCTATCTATATTTGGTAATGTCAAATGACGACAGCAAAAATTTTTTACAGCAATAACTTTTTGCGAGCCTAATTTTATATGACCTAATTGATTTATGTCAGAGCCACTTTACTCGTGAAATTTAAAATTGAAGTAAAGTAATATTACTTTATAGATTATTATAATTGAAAGTGTAAATTTTTCGTTTTCAGTATTAATTTAGTAATCATTATTTTCATTACTGTCTTATATTAATCTGGGTATATCATGATTGTAGATATTTATTGATAACTTTAATTTAAAAATATATGTATATTTTCTGTAACTATTAGTTTTCACGTTGAAATGATAATGAAATGGTACTTTTTAAATATTTCAGAATGATTAGAGTAATAGCTTTTAGATTAAAATAACATTTCGCCATCTACATTTATATTTCTTATCTAACAATAAGTCTTTCCATGCTTATAGCCTTCTTTCCTCAAGATTTAAACAAAATATTTTATTTGCATGATACCAAAACGTATGTACAAATGGCTTACGCTGCCTACTGTTTATTTAAAAAAAAATAATTTTACATGGATAAAATAAAATAATAAAGGTATGGAAGTGCGAGCAGTATTTTATAACCACTGTATTGATTATATCTTTAAAGTGAACCTCTATTAAACTACTGAGTGACATTACTACATATGTATGTATGTATAAGAAGTTATTATCATGTTGCATAATGCTTTACTTAGTAATGTAACATTCATAGCAAGTGATAGATTTTTACTGATATAGCACACGTGAGAAACATACATATCTATAACAGAAACGTTATGAACAGCCGTGTTATTATTTTTTCACTTTGATGTTTATCTCGACCTAAAAGCCTGCATTTTGTATTCTGCTGCAAGATTTCTATTGTATGAATAGCTATAACTTTTTTAACTTTAAAACATTTAGCCAATATCCAAACACCTGTCAGCTAGTCCTATAAATCTCGGTGTCAATAAAATTTACGCCGTGCGGTAACACAAGACGTAACTTTTGCAGCAGAAGGCAGAGCCATACAGATATACACTACGCCACTCTATACTAATATTATAAACAGGTAAAGTTTATGATGTTATAGGGGGTAATCTCTGGATCTACTAAACCGATTTAGATGAAATTTGGTAAGAAGATAGTTTGAGACCCTGGGAAGGGCATAGGATAGTTTTTAACCCTGAAATCATCCCTTAAGGGGGTGAGAATGGGGATGAAAGTTTGTATGGAGGAGAAGGCTAGGGACGAACCCGAGCGATGCGAGTGTTAGTCGCTAGTTTCGCTTATAAAATATTCCATTAATATAATGATTTTCCCCAAAGAGTTTTTCTAGCAAAAAATCTTTCGAGGAAAAATTTGTACCTCGAGAATAAAGTTTCGCAATTTATATTCGTTGTCAAGCAATTAATTGGGATTATTTAGCTTTAAACAGATTATCTTTGGAAGGTTCTTAAATTTTCGTCTGAACACAATAATACATTTTTCTTTTTTTTTTTTAAGGAAAAAAGAATAACGCGGCCAGATTTAAATTGTTTCTTGAATGTTCCATAGCCTCAGTTCGAAGAAGAAATATTTAAGTTATATGATATAAAGGTACGATACCTTTACCTGAATAAAAAAGATAAAATTGCATCATAGGTTAGTCACAACAAGTTGTTGATGAGATCATCTCTAGTCGGACTGGTTGTGTGCACATAAGGTACGAGATGACTTACGATATCTTATTGTAGATGCATAGTGGGAAATATTCAAAAAATCTAAGTTAAAAATAGAACTTGAAATAAAAAGACTTGTTTCGGGATCTATTCCTGCATGAGTCGATTGTATATTAGCCATTAATGTACGGATATTTTAGCCCTTTCCTTAAATACAGACAGAAAGTTTGTTGCATTTTAGATATTTGCACCTTAATTGTAATTATTACTGTTAGCAATCACTTATTATATCAGCTCTATAATATACCTACTTAGTATACATATATTATACATAGTTAATCTATACTATATACTATAATAAAGCAGTAACTTAGCGAAATCTGTACATGAAATATTTTTTAAAAACAATGACTGTAACGTATTATGTATACAATATAGACCCCAAAACAATAGTTATTAAATTTTTTGTCTGTTTGTCTCTTTGTCTGTACGCGTTTCACACAAAAAGTAATGAACCGATTACAACGACATTTGGTAAAGTGATAACTTATTATCCGGATCAACATTTAGGATACCCTTTATTTCAGAAAAATCTTTCTTTCCCACGGGAAATCGCAATAACTAACTGGTCTAATCGAGTCCTCCTTAGAAACCTTCCGCTGGCTAAACCTTAAGACATACACCAAAACAATGTACTAAAAAATTGTAGGTCTTGAAAAGGTCAACAGAAAAATCTGCAACAGTATATGTCTATCTCTTAAGGTACACTCGCAATACCTATTCTTATCTATCTATACCTATAATAAAACTAACTTAGTCAAATCGATGTGCGCGTTTCACGCAAAAAGTACTGAACCGATTTTAACTAAATTTTGTATAGTGATAGCTTATCACTCGGGTCAACATTTAGGATACCTTTTACTACAGGCACATTTTTCGTTCCCGCGGGAAAAGGCAATGACCGGTTCTATCGAGTCGTCCTTAGAAATTTATACGGCTAACGCTGGCTGAACCTTAAGAGATACATCAAAACAATGTACTAGAAAATTGTAGGTCTTAAAAAGTCAGGCAAGTTCGCAATATTATTTTTCTATCACCTAAGGTACATTTGCAATTACTATTTTTATTCACTACTCGCGACTCACTGACTGACTTATCAACGTGCAGCTCAGTTCAGCAGTAAAACGTACCCAGGGACGAACCCGAGCGAAGCGAGAGTGAGTCGCTAGTGTTATAATAAGCCGCCTATATTCTATTCTAAGTCGTTTAATAAATGTGTTTATGTTTCATTATAAAATTTTATGATTTTACATTATAAGCTATAAAATTTTCCAGAAGTTTCTACGCTCTTATACATAATAGGTACCTATTGTGTTTTCTATTACGCATTTACCACACGTTGAACTTATTTACCGACTTCTGATGTGATCATTATTAGCTCTTTATGGTAGCTTGTTAAGAATTTAATCTTTATGATTACAAGTATTTAATGGCGAAGTTGTTATGAAGTTATAATTATTAGAGAAAATTACAACGATTTTGTTTTTGAAAGGTACCTATTTCAGAAACAAATATACTTGTATGTAAGCAAATTTTAAAAGCTTTCAGTAAGTACTATTAACGTTTTATTATTATACATAATAATAATATAAAATATAGACATATAATAAAATTCTAAGCCGAATCTCTACATTAAATATTTTTTTGGAAAATTGTATTGAAATAGTCACTATTATCGATACAGAGGCCGAATCTATAGTTTTTAGAATTTTTGTCTGTTTGTCTGTCTGGGAACGTATCACGAGAAAACCACTGAACAGATTTTGATGAAATTTGGTATGATGATAGCTGGTTACCCGGGTCATAATGCTGGATACATTTTACTGTGGGAAAATATCTCATCTCTGAGAAATCTATACTAAACGCTAAAACGTAACTAGAGCCGAAACCGAGCGGAGCGCGGGTGAGTCGGTACTTTACCTATATATTCTAAGTGGTAAAGTGTATTTTTCATTTTATTATGCGCGGTACTAAGCAGCCTAAAACAATAAATTCATATGAGACTAGACACAAAATAATCAACTAAAAATACTAGAAAATAATAATTTAAATAACTTACTTTCTTATAAACTTCATATCGTGTAAATACAGTTTATACTATATAAATACTTATAATTTCTTTTACGTATTTAAAAGCAAGTATATATAGATAAGTGCTTTATTTAATTTCCCTAAGCCAATGTACTATTAACTTGATACAAATCACGGGAATTATCATCGTGTCAGTCAGTACTGTCGCTTGTCAGACCACTTACATACCTAATTCGCCCTTTATCTCCTGCCCCTTAATTGAAACGTCCACATCGTATGTGTGCGAAACGCTCAGTATGTAATTGAAATTTGATTTCATATAACGCCTCAGGCGTTGTATACTCAAATTCTTGCAAGTGTTTAGCTGTCGTAATGTTATTCATAGGTAAAATAAATTTCTACTCTACGTAGATAAAGAATATCTTCATGGCTACAGAACAAAGAAAAAAAATATTTGTATTAGTAATATTTCAGATAAATTATAAATGCCAACTTACTACAACGAAAAGAATTTCTTTGCTTATGAAAAATGAGACACAATTCTAGACCCATAATAAATAAATATGTTGGGACATTAACAGGTAACACACAGCACCATCTAGTTCCGTAGTAAACTACGAGGCTTGTGTTATGGATACCAGACAGTTGATAAACTACACATATATAACTTTAAATACATACATATTATAAATATAAACACCCATAACTGGAGTACAAACATTCGAGCTCATTACACAAACGATCCAGCGGGACTTGAACCCGCGACCGCTGGTACAGCAGGTAGGCTCACTACAAACTGAGCCAAACTAAATATGTAGTGTACTTTCAGCTATAAGCATAGAGATTATAAATCGTTTAATATGTATACAAGAATTTAAAAAGTACACATTGTATTTGAATCTATTATTCTCGAGTGTTTTTAATAAATGAATTCTTTTTCAAGAGAATATATGGCTCGAAGTTGTCCACACCTAGAATTCATTTTGTTTGACCAACGTTCTAAACGCGGCATCGTCTCCGTTACAGCAAACATAGAGGTGCTTAACCTATAAGAATGTAGTGTTTTGCTTGTTTTGTAACTAATTTTTTTTTAATATCGTATTTTTTCCTTAATGTTTTTCATTTGTTGTTGTTTCTCTACATATATAAAGTGTTTTACAGCTCCATAATAAATTACTATACCTATTTTTTTTAATTAAACTCGTACATAACTCATAAATAATTGTAACGCATAAATCAATAGATATTTTATTCGGTATGTTTGTAGACCTATATTTATTTTACATCACAGCCAACAACAAATTATAATTACCTGTCATTATTATCATATTCAAATAATTAGTTCGTAATTTTTTCCTATACCTTTTTATTTTAGGGCTAACCCTCCAAGAGATTCATTAAAAATATAATCAGGAAAATAAGTTCAACTGATTAACCATTTGTGAAATGATATAACATGTGTACACAAAGACCATATCCCGTCCTATCATCAATGGCAAAAGTCAAAAGGCTGTAATTATGTTAAAAATGATTCGCACATTAAAATAACAGAGGTGCAAGACGCGGGTTGAACTCGCAGCACTTGGTTTTCCAAGCGATCTCGTTCTCACTTAGCTACTACCGCTACTACTCTACTTTGGCACTGCTTTCTATTAGTAGTAGAAAAAACAAAATTTATTAAAACTGAGAGTATATTATGTTCTTACGTATGTACTTACAACCCGCTGAAGGTTATCGTAGTTACAATATTTGTGAAAAACAAGCTGGAACGCGGTTAAGCCGCCGTCCAAAGGATTAAAGTTTTGTTTACAGATATAAGTAATCTTACCGTATACAAAGTTTTGTAGGCTAGCTTTATGGTGTACTTTTGTTAGTATTTCATTGCATAACATATACATATGAAGTACGTATTTAAACATTTAACAACTTAAAAATATAACGTACTATTAAAGTATTGTAAAACAATAACTTCTTTGAAACAATAATTTTTAAAATTATTTGCTCATCCACAAATATTTTTATATATAAAAATGTTGCAAAATGCTTTGATAGAATAGCTTTACAACAGAAACCTTCTTTTGTAAAATAAGAAATACATTTATTGCAATAAGTTCAAAAAATGTTTGCCTTCCCAGAACACTTTTCTACTTCCATTAACGTTATTGTTTCATAAAGGATATTGTTCAATCTTCATTTTGCTATCGAGTTTTTACTTGTCAGTGGAAAATTCTATTTCCCTCTTTGAGAGCTTAAACAGGCTTACGTGAAGCTCATTTTATTAAAAGCTACTGTACATACTTGTAACGTTTACAGGTATATCTTATTTACGTACATCATATATGGATATTGGACATTATAATAAAATTACCTTCATGATGTTCACATTATATAAATTAAATTATACTGTAAAAACAGCTAAAACTCTCATAAGAGCTTTATTAAAATACTTAGGAGTGTAATTTCATTACCAGTAAAAAAATTTAAAATCTCCTAACAAAGCTCTTTAATTAATTAATTTGAATAAGCTAGAGAAGATTTCGTTCCAAAAAAATCTTAATTTAAAAAAAATCATTAATAGATAGGTTATTACCTCATTTATCACTGTTCATGTAAAATAAATTCAAGCATTTAGCGCAGGCCAAACATAGATAATGTAAGGGTAATTTCCCTACGGAGTCACTGTGTTGCGCTTGGCGAAAATTTATTACTGACCCACCGTGAAAACCGACAATTTATATTAAACATAATTGAATCTAACTAGAACGCGCTAAATGTGCCACGCCAATTTGTATGGACTAAAACTCATAATTAAATGTAACTTTATTTTGAATATATAATGATTTTAATTGATAGCAATCTATACATATAATAAAATACTAACTGAGTCGAATTTATACATTAAATATTTTTTGGAAAATCTTATTGAAATAGTCATTATTATCGATACAGAGGCCGAATGTATAGTTTTTAGAATTATTATCTGTCTGTCTATCTGTGTCACAAAAAACCTTTAGACAGATTTTGATGAAATTTGTTATGATGATAGCTGGATATCCGGGTCAACATATAGGATATTTTTTACTGCGGGAAAATATCTCATGTTTGAGAAATCTATACTAAACGTTAAAATGTAACTGGGGACGACCCCGAGCGGAGCGAGGGTGAGTCGCTAGTATAATATACTACTAAAACAATTGACATTAAATTTGTATACAACATCAATGACAAATCGAATCCGTTACTCTACTATACATTAGACAAAACCATCATACACATTCCACATTAATATTCACTCTTCTATCTATGTATATCTAATGAACCCAAATAAAATCCCAAGCATTATCCTCACTGGTGTTCCTCTCAAAGAGAAATTACTTTCATATTCGAAAGCAGAAGTTGTAAGCCCCCATTCAATGCATTTACTTCCTAACGATAGGTACCATATCAAAGGCAAGCAACCCTCAACACATGTTCGGCCCTGAACTTGTCAAGTACCTCCATTAGTGTGAATTATTACCGGCGACAGCCATTGCCATTATACAAAGAGGGAAATATCACCTTTTGTATGACATCCTGTAAGTTCAAACTACAATTTCTACTTGAATAATTAATATATAAAATAAAATTAAAAGGCAATTGTTAATTTAATTAATTAAATTTTAATTTAAAAATAAAATAAAGGTTAAATAATATAAGGTAGGTTTTTAACTTTTTGAAGATATAGATAGTTCTAAATAATAATCATATATATGTATAATTGTTAATTCTTATCTACGACAAAATTTGCACATGCGGATTGTGAACGTATCTACCTATAGGTAGGTATGTTTTTATTAAAATGTCATATTACTTTGTACAGTACTTTTCGTGGAAACATTCATACATTACTTTTATATTAAAAGTATAGGTACCTATGGAATATATCCTCATTCTTAGCTATTTCACTGAGCGCAACTACGACTATGATATACTAAACAATATATTTTATGAACAAATTCCTAGTCTCATGAACAATGTGAATCACGTAAATAAAATTTGTAAACGTTTCGAATTCATGCAAAATACTTGGTTTTTTGTTATGTACAATTCTTCTTGTAAACTTTGACATGCCACTATGTTTTTATTAAGTTTACATACATTTGGTATGTAAAAGTCATATTCCTAAAACAGTATTTGTTATCAATCATAGATTTTAAAAATATCATAATTTTTTTACTAAAAACCATCTGATGCTGATCTTGTTAATCATTCTAAAGAGGATTAAGAAAATATAAATAACTTAGGTACCCGGAGTATACCTTAAACCTTGAGTGCACCTTGGGCTTCTAAGTGACTTGTTCACTCAAAACCCTGGCCATGAATCTGTCAAGAGCCCATTATCGTAAATTATTACCAGGGCGGTTATTGACGTCATCATAAATATAACACGACATCGTGTTATGGAACGAGACATTTATATATTTTTTTATTTATAATGATACGCTTCATGGACTTACTTAAAATTTCAAAAAGTTTTGGATAAAAAACCATCTTAACACAAAACGAGCCTCATTTGTTAGAACTTTAAGATAAAGAGAATTTCCTCCGTAAATATATACTATACAATCTATACTAATATTATAAAGAGGCAGAGTTTTTTGTTTGTTTGTTAGTTTGTTCGCTTGCTTGATCGCGATAATCTCAGGAACTACTAATCCGATTTGAAAAATTCTTTTTGCATCAGATAACCCATTTAGGAAGGCTTTAGGCTATATATCATCATGCTACTACCCAATAGAGCGGAGCAGTAATCATAAATCGGGCAGACTTTCATACACTATTACTAATAGAATGAAACCAAAAAGTCTTGTTTTGTAGTTTTAGCGCGAGTGACGCCACAGGTTCTGTTAGTATTCGATAAAATAACAACCAAACATATTTATAACAATGCAATTTAAAAAATTGCTATGCGACCTTACAAACCCTCCAATCATTATCACGCAGGTCACTGTCAATTGTAAATTGTGAGAGCGACTGTTGATACGACGTGCGAGCAGAACATGTCAATACTACAGATTCTAATAAATAAAATCACTTTTATTATAGTACTCGTAATAAAAGTTGATATTGAAAAATTGAAAAATTCTTGCGTGTTTTGCGGTTATTAGTTCATTGTCAGTTCGCAGTTTCTTTCCATTGTTTCTATGGGAAATCGTTGCGTACGATCCCCTCTCACTTAAATAGAGATAACGTGAAGTTAATAAGCTGAACCAATATTTTAACCTTAGTAATAATTGAACCAAATATTAGTGCCATTTCATCTTAACTCAGTTACCAGGCACAAGGTATCGAGATATTATATCATTTAAATTAAGGCATTAACAACAATTAATTATAATACTTCATGATTTGTACTGTGCAGACGGTCATCAAAATATTTTTAAATGCAGAAAACGTCCTTCAGTATTGTTAAAGATATTAGTTATATACAAATTTACCCACAAAAATATTTTTCGTTATATCGAAATAAAAAGCAATCTATTATTTTCCGACATAGTATATGCAAAAAATCTTATAAATACATATTCTTATTTATAATATTAGTTAGGATTTCAACCCAGTATAACAAACTGTTTTAATTTCGTATACATTGTATAATGCAATATTAAATTCCTCGATACGAGCAATATTCACTCTATATTATGAGACTTCATAACTACAACATTATTATTTAATTTAACCTTCAATTACTGCTCTATTTAGATGGTAAAGGCTACGATACAACACCTATAGTGTAATTAATATAATTTTAAAAGCCTCAAGCCAATGTATGATAGCATTAAGTATAAGGTCAGATTACACTATAAAATAGAATAGAGAAAATTATACTATAGTGTACAATTCAAACCATTTTAATAACGTACAATTTAGTTAAATGTCTCGATAATTTTGACTTTACATCCGCGAAGAAACTCGCTGCTTTTAAAAAAAAAAGAAATCCTATAATATATATTCCTTTTCTTTGTTCTGTTAAAAATAAGTTATGTATACGAATAATATATTATACTTAGATTCGTAGAGCACAAAAGTTTTAATTGGTAAATTTTCATTACAATATAATAATTGGTAAAGTTATTAACTAGAAAAGTTTACTTCTCGATTTTGTCAAAGAGAAACACTACTAACTAATAACTATAATATTATTCACTAGCGACTCTCCCTCACTCCGCTCGGGTTCGTCCTGGGTACGTTTTAACGGTCGGTATACCTTTCTCACAGATTTCTCAGAGATGAGATATTTTCAGTAATAAAAAGTATCCTAAATGTTGACCCGGACAACCAGCTATTACCATACGAAATTTCAGCAAAATTCGTCCAGTGGTTTTCTTGTGATGCGTTCGCAGACAGACAGACAGACAGACAAAAATTCTAAAAACTATAAATTCGGCCTCTGTAACGAAAATAATCACTACTTCAATAGGGTTATCAAAAAAATATTCTATTTACAGTTAAAATTCTACCTATTATATGTATAGATTATTATAAAAAATAATATTTAACATATTTTTGAAATAAATTGAGCCCTTAACAAACCAAATCTTAATTTCGTATTTAATATTTTTTGTAATAGATACTCGATATATATATGTACTACATGAAGTAGACAACAGTCTAGACAGCCCAAATTACTTATTATCTAATTATAGTAGTAAGCTATTCAGTTTTGACTGACACGGCCTTGAAATGGAGTCACGTTAACAAAAACAAGTGTTTCGCACTTGTTACTTGAATTATTTTCATTATAATATAATAATTTGTGAACAGTTACGTTGGACATTGTATGAGTCCATTCTATTCTTTTTTTTTTCTTTTGGCCAAATATTTTGGGAAAATGCTTCCTAGATTGCATATGCCACTTATTGCTTAATGCGTCTCCAATACAACAACGCATTTTATACTAACAATAATAAAGTATCTTTCGCTTGCCAGAGTTTACATACATACATATACATGTGACAACTACGACTATAAAGCTTTTATGCTTCTCTAGAAACTAAGCCAAAGTTAGATTATCAGAAACGTCATAAAAAAACAACAGAAATATTAACATATATGAAAATATGAATGAGAACTCTCAAGTAACTTAATAATAATAATACAAAACTAATGTTTTGACATATTTTTTTTATATTACAATATAAAATAAATTTGCGTAGCAGAGTGTCGTTCAAGCAAAGACAAAGAAATAGTTATTTGTTAGAATTCGCTATGCAATCAGTAACTGTACTAGAACCAATAGAAATAATACCATTAGCTCTGGCTATACGCTTTTATGACAAAGCGAAATCTTAAACATAAAAACCTAACTGTTTAAATTTTATAATACTTTCTTAGATTTACGCAAATATTTAACATTTTTAAATAAAACTTCGGATTTTTTCGCGAATTTATTTTGATTTTTAGTTCCCGACGTTTCGAATGCTTTACAGCAATCATGGCCACGGGAGAGACTAAAGTGTTAAATGTCTCAAAGGCATTATATAGTTGTTACAGACAGGCCGGCTGACCCACAAAATAAAAAAAAAATAAAAAATCAAAATGAATTCGCGAAAAAATCCGAAAAGATAGTTTTATTTAAAACGTTTAATTTTTCAATATTTCCTTTATTGTTTGCTTCAATTTTAATTATACTAACAACAAAATTTTATTCTACTTTGCTATACATTTTTTCATTTTGCTTTTTTTCCTAGACAGATATTTGCTATGTGAAAATAATATGTATGTACTTATAACTGACGACTAAGAATGAACTACGAAGCTACTTTACTATATTAGCACTACGAAATAATATTTACAAACGTTAATCTAGTTTAGTCCGTGGAATACATTGTGTCTAACCAAATAATATGTAGTATACTATAAACTCTAAATTATTTTTTATTAAAGTTCGTATTACTAAGACTCGTTGCAGTAGAGCGTACTTATATTAATATTTAATACGTAATTCAAATGGGTGATAACATATAGGATAAAGATTTACTTTGTGAAGTAACTTGAAAATTGCTGATGGCAGTGGCTTCATCGGACGGCACAAACAGTTAAAAAGTCTTATCGCAGAACCGCAGCCAATTTCATTTCAAACTTAAATAAATTTTCTGTTATTTAAACTTTGTTCTAAGTTAGTGAATTATAAAAAGGTGCTCATGATATCTGTAACTGTGAACTTGCCTTTAAAACTTCATAAGAGATTTATTGCAAGTTTAAATGAGACTTGAACTTAAAAAAGTAGTAATATGATAGTTTTCAGCACATATTTACTGTTACGGGTAAATGGGTTAGAACAAACGTTGAGATGAGGTGTTTAACTCTTGTTAATTTTAATGTTTTAAATTTATTACCCGTAGATATAACACAAAAATGAACTTTTAAAGCCTATACTTTCTTGTTAAGTCTATTGTAGGTACTTAGAGGCAAGAATCCCTGCCAATAACTGAATACTACTGCTAAGTTTGTATTTGTTTATACTTCCATAGAGAATGTGGTGTGGAGAGTAACATTTCCGTAGGATATCAGGGGAAATATTTTAGTGAAGAAAAAAAGTCCTGTAGTATACAATAAAGCTATTTATTTGATAAGTTATATATTTTAAAGTAATCTATATAAAATAAATTGTACTTTATGTCAAACACAAATACTCCAGGTTAGTGTCGTGATGCGACTAAAACCTAGGGCTAAGTCGTGGCTAGTCGCGAATCAATCTAACCTAGATGCCGTCCACCCGATACGGAACTGAATAGACGCCTTGTACTGCGATAAGAAATGTACAAAGGGTTGATTAGTGTAGCCTAATACATAAGATTATTTGATGTGACCCAAGGTGATTCTTTCTTACATAGCTAAGCGGTCTGAATAAATAATAGTTGTTTCAATTAAATATCTAAAAAATCCAAGCAAGATTTTGTAACTCTCTAATAATATCTTAAGAGTTATTTGCATTAAGTGTCTAAGCTTTAAGTGTTTTATTTAAAAATTATTAGGGTTCTAAACCTTAGTAATTTTTCGCAGCTGGCATTTTCTCACGAAAACTGTTTTACAGAATAAAAGTAATCTATATGTCTCTCCTCCTCCTGTCCTAATCAGTTTCTATGTAAAAATCACCAAAAACAAACCTACAAACACACTAAGCAAGAATTGTTTTTGACTGCATTTTCATTCGTATGAAGTCACATCTATATTCACTAAATATAAGGTTTAATCATGCCCGTCATTCATAACGAAATATATAGAAAAGAAAATTCAAGCTCGTGCTGCCAAACTTTACACTGAAAAGCGTATCTTATGAAAAATCTTTCATTTTGGTTTTCTTAACAGATAAAATATTAAGGTATTCATATTATTAAAATATATTTTTTAAGTTTAAAATTTACAAAAAAAAACAAAAACTATTTTTATATCACAAAGTATACTTGATGATATCGTTTAAATACAAAACAGCAATAACCAAGCCAAGTTTTATCCCGAATTAGGTCAATAGAGCTAAATAGAGCTTGATCTTTCTGTTGTATTGTAAACGCTTCGTTCCCGCAAATCATGGTATCTAGTTTACACAAATCATTTTCCGTCCCAATAAAATTAACACAATACTGTGTGATAATGATAAATAAAGATTTTTAATAGTTTTCGGCATATATATAAACAATATTCCACCTCAGTTTTTATTATTACAGGTAGATACATTCCCCACGGTATTCACAAACTCAATTTACATCCCATGCATGCTAAAGCAAGCACTATTGGAAAACTCTTTAGAAATACAGTTTTTTTTTTTTTGCCAATTTATAAATCCTATGACTTCTTTTATTCATATTTGCGAAGCTTTCGGTCCAACAAATCATATTCTTCGTAATCTTTTAAGTATGATATATATGCCTGTTCGGTTGTTTTTATTACTAAAGGCGCCCCACGAGTCTAAAAATGATTTGCATTCAATGCATTTTAAAGTGATTGGTTTTGGAGCGAAATTCTATAGAGGAGATTTTTCATTGAATTTCCATTGACACAAATATCGATTGTGAAATTGCAAGACCAATTATAATTAGTATAATATTTATTATAAACGCACATCTCAAAAACATAGTGTTGATTACTTATATTTGAATTAAGTATTAATGATTAATCTACATGTGATATATGTCATGATAAAACAACTTAAAACTATATAATAGTAAAGAATATATATTCTACTGAAATAAGTTACAAATTCTGTTGCCGTAGAATAAAACTTCAAAAATATTTAAATAAAACAGTCCACTATAAAGTTTTCATTCTTACTGTTAATTAATCAATAATTTATTTAAGTACTATAATATAATTCGGATTTTGGACAATCTTCATCGACAAAGCCTCTTACGAATATATTAGAATGGATAAGCACATTATTCATTGTAGGCTTTAGAACTCCGTTAAAAATATATATAAAATGAATTTTGACCTTTATTTTTTATTGCATAAGGCCTTGTTTTGTATATACTATCTATTATACAATACAAAAGTAGCACGTGCGACGTTACACAAGAAAACCATCGTGATTGGAATCGCCACCTGGACGAGGAAACTTGTAATTTTCGCTTGGAAACATTGCTTTCGTTTGAGAATCGCACAGATGACGAAAATAATATACGAATTCATATTTTAATGTCCCTAGTATTTTTATTCGAATATTTGTGTTATCATTGTTGATTTTCGCTTTAATTACTATAGCTTTATTGTTTAAAGCTCATGAATTTGAAATTTGTTAACATTAATATGAAAGTTAAGTTAATCATCTTTATTTCTTTATTTAATGTATTAAAAACTCCTAACTAACGATAAACAAGTCTTAACAAATTTACGTCATAAGTAACTATTATTTAGTTGTCAATTTAATAAACTCATTCTCTGATATATTTACAACACAACAAGACCACAGACACAAAACTTGTCTGACCCACTTATAAAGATATAGCAATCATACACTAGCCTATCCTCAAACCAGTCACACCACACATAACTCTCTCACAGTCTTCAAGTAAAGGGCAATTTATATTTGTAGAGAAATATTATTACAGCATGTAGGTTTTAAAGATTCTTGCTATTAATTAAAATAAGTTGAGCAAGATTTATATTTGTTAACATAGTAAAACAATATAAAACAAATTGGTCAAATGCGAGTTTGACTCGCGTGAAGTAGACTCCTGTACATTATGAAAATGCTATAGTACTAAATAAAATTCTTTAACGATAAATAAGACTCTATATTCAGTATTATTCAAATGAGAAAAAAATCAATTAGAGAAAAAAGCAGTGAGAATGCTTAATTATTATATATTTTGTTTAATATATTTTAAAACATGCATTTTAAATCTATAATGCATTTATTATATTACAGTATTGTATTCCTTATAAGCAGTCTTTACATTTAATCACTTAAAATGTAAAAATATGCATTTAAACTTCTTTAAAATTTTCTATTTTTTTATATAATCTATAGTTAAATTCACTTTACGCCATATTTCCATTACTGGGTCACGCATCTCTTATATAAGTTCCTTAATTTATTTCGTTTTTGTTTTTGAGTTACGGAACCCTAAAAATGTTTGACAATTACTCTTACAACAGAATAACAATTTGAAGTAACACTATTTCGTATAATCTACAGCTCGTAAGTACAGTAAGTACCTACTTTTGTAAACTTAACTGAAAGTTTATTTGACTATTGCGTGCAATATAAACGGAGCTCAACATGAACATATTATATAACTCTATTAGAGATATTTATCAGCATAACGCAACACAGATCAATCGATTAAGACACTTCTTGATCTCGCCGATATCGAATGCTGCATGATTTATGGTTTCAACATTCATTGTCGTAAATTTTTGACGCGCACCGCCCATTATGTTTGTCGGCAATTTTAAATCAAAGCTATTAGTAGATATTAATGGCAAAATTAAATTATTTAAATTAAAAATATATATTACAAGAAATAATTTGCTATTTCAGAAAGATACCTAAAATGTTCATTTTAGGTACTAACACTAATTACACAAATACACCACTAAAAATATTACCTGAAAATCGAAATCCTGCAAATTCTGTCATAGAAATAGATACCCTAAATACCGTGCCACTTACGTACGATCACGTAATGTACCTTGCATTACTTAGTACTTAACACCAGAAACAAAATCTAGTTTATAGGTGATTTTAGTGTAAAGAAATACTTAGATACGTAAGTTAGAGCCAACTATGCATAATATAATGAATATGCATGGTATATCATTCTGTTACATTAATAGATCTGTAACCGGTAGTTTCACATTATTGGCTTGGTACCGTACCAACTGTTATACAACTAATCCGAGTCAATCGTTTCTCTTGGCTTCAAATAATCCGTTTATTGCTTCAAAACCTTCAATCTCAAATTGGCTTCTGGAATACTTAGGCAAGTATGCTATCCTAAAATATTGATCAAATTTGTTAATAGACTTATCCGCCTGAACCGGTATTGACTTGGTTTGCCCTAGTTTAAGTTGAAATCCTTAATTACTTAGTGAAATATTAATCAAACATTTAAATGAAATTGCGACAACCTTACAAATAGTACTACGAGGCTCAAATTTACCTTTGCATCTATTTTATTCTAGTTATAGTGGTAACTGGTATAAATGTCAATCGACGACCCTTTAGTTATATAATACATACATGCAATGTTGTAATTTTGAATGCTTCCTGTTTTTTCCATGAGAAATAGACTGAATAAATAAGTACAGTGAAGAACGTTTAAATTATAAATGAACAATTTTTATTTTTTCTTTCAGGTAAGTTTTTTTGTGCTACTCAACTTTACAGGAAACGTGGTAATGTATACAGATTTAAAAAAAAAATATTCCGAATCGAAGAGTAGTTTTATAGAAGTAAGTAATTCACGTTAATCTTTAGATTATGGTTTTTATCTATGCTAAGTATTTATATGATAATATCATTAAAATACATTGTATATTAATTTATTGTGAAGTCGCAGAGTGTCAAATATTAGTAATTTCTAATGTTGTAAACCTCCTTCCATGAAGGTACTCGAATCTCTTATTCCGTAATCTAACTACATATAAGCAGGTCATTTCGTCAGCAACCTCAGATATACACAATAAATAATAAGCTTATACAAATAAAAACAATTATCGTGGCTGTCATTACATTTTTTTTAAATTCGTATTTATTAAATATGAGGATATACATATTATAAATATGTATAGAGTGTACATAGAGACTTGCCATAGAAAAATTATCCTCATATATGTACAAGATATTGATGTATTTTATTTTTATTTAATTACAGTGTTGTTGTCTATAACTAATACCTACAGTCTCGAAATATTGTTCAAAATGAAGTAATTATTTCTAAAACTTCGGACTACTCCCGTGAGATTTATTAATTCAATTCAATTACACTTTATTGTACACCAAGAAAAGGATACGAACAAAAATACATAAATACACAAAGAAAGAAGGCGGCCTTATCGCTAAAAGCGATCTCTTCCATTGAGGTGGAGGAGTAAGTTTTTATAAATATGGTAGGCGGTGTACTCGAATACTTTAATAGATACACATCAATAAATTGTAAATAATAAATCGATACATATCAATACATAGTATAAAACAAAGTCGCTTCCCGCTGTTCTTCTGTCCCTAAATATGCTTAGACCTTTAAAACTACGCAACGGATTTTGATGCGGTTTTTTTTAATAGATAGAGTGATTCAATAGGAAGGTTTACTTGTATAATATATGCATAATATAGTTGAGAAACACTGATAATTTTAGAGGTTTCTAATGTGATGTCGTAAATAAACATATTTTTTTGCGCTTACATTGCAAACGCTGGTTGAACCCTACGAGATAGATCAAAATAATGTACTACAGTATTGTACACCTTAAAAAGGTCTACAAAAAAGTCCGCGATGGCATATGTCTATCTCTTAAGGATAGCATACTATATCCAAGCTAGGGACGAATCCGAAAAATCTTTAAAAAAATCTTAAATCTGTCCAAACTTTTAGCGCGATTTATGTTTAAAGGAAGAGAATTCCACAGTCGAACAGCTTTAATTGTAAAAGAATTCGTATAGAAACAGGAAGTGGGAAGGAATCTTAGAAGGAGGTTCTGATCAGAGCGAAGGGAACAAGAATGAGAGTCATTTAAAAACCAAAAATTCTCAGATAGATAGGAGTTGAAGGATCAAACAGCACGCAATAGAGAAGATGAAGAATATGAGTATTTCTGCGCAGTCGGATTGGGAGCCACTTGAGCTTTTTGCAAAACTGAGAAACGTGGTCATATTATCTGAGACCGAATATAAACTGTACACAAAGCTTTTGGTGTCGCTCGAGTTTATTCAGATGCTCCTCGTTAATGTCAAGATAACAGATAGTCAAGATTCATTAGTAAGAGTGGATTTACCATCGCTATTTTAGTAGGTTTAGGAAGAAAATTCCGCAATCTGCGAAGAGAAGCAATCGCTTCAAACATCTTTCGGCTCAGCGCACTTACCTGCGGTCCCTATGGCAAATATTGGACCATTATTATTCCAAGATTTTTTACATTTTCATCAAAATGACTTATCCATCAAACTCATAAAATTGTGTTAATTAATATTAGACATTTGATATTAGTTTTTATTATTATTGTTATTGGTGATGTGTGTGAAGTGATGGCCTTCAATTTATTCCAATGGTGTATAGAAATTATTAAAGTTATAATTCTCAAAAACTCAAAAATTTTTACATATTTTCTTAATTTTTTGTAATTTTCTTTCACTCGTTCTTTTACGAACTGAAGAAAAATGCCTAAGTTTCTTTCACACGTGTTGCTCACACGAGTTTTGACTTGCAGTAAGTGAATAATCAAACTTGCCTTTAAAACTTGTAATATATGTATTTTTGATTTACTGTAAACACATCACTTTTTAAATGTGCCTAATATTTTTACCGAAATGACAAACACTTAATTGCTCGTAATCAGTTGTTCAACTCAATTGGAGCATATTTTAAATAATAACGTGTTACATTTCAAAATTCATGTTTTTATCAATTCGCTTTTGGTCTTAATTGTTTTTTGTCGCTAATTTCAAGGAATTATCAATAATAATTTATTATTTAGTTTACACGCCATTTTACTTTGCAGTATTATCTGTGGAATTAATATAAATACTTATGTAAAGTTCATTGAACTTGTGATGTAAAACATTTGATAAAATTAATTTGACTGCTTTTATCATCTCTGGATTAAGTGTAATATATATATTACATTACATCGTTATAACATTATTGTAAAAAATATTGCGTAACTTAATCAAAACTTAATTATAAAAAAAAAGTTTGTAAAAACTGATGTTTGTACATGTTATTCCAAAGTACATTTTATATTTATTATGCGAGTGACCTTGGAAAAAACTTGAAAATTACTACTGCTTTTTTGATATGTACATATTTACAAGCATATAAGAGCACCTTTAAGTATTTTGTAAAAGAATATAATATATTTAATGAAATATTCTTGTTTCATAAATAATCCTTTTTAATGAAATACTAGTTAAAGTTACATATTTATTCAAAAATTATTTTAGATGTTATAATAAAGAAATATACCTATTACATTTTATTGAATATAAATTGTTATTATAACCAAAATCATTCAAGGTTAAAAGCACCATAAAAAATTAAAAACTTCCACTACTCTAGATCATTTATTAACATAAAATGAATATACATATAGGTATATTATAGTATTATTTTATGCACGAAGGATGTATTATTACTTGAATAGATAAGGCGATAATATGAAGAAAAACTATTCTATTTTACCAGAAAAATTATACGTAGACAAAAAAGCAAATAAAATAATGATTTTAGCGTCTCTACAATTGTATAAAGATAGTATGTATAAATATAACTAAATTTTACATGTAGGTAAGCAAGGCAAGAGGTATTATATGGTCGTAATGAAAATTTAGATGACTGCCAACATAATTTTGCACCTGGACTAATGGAACACAGGGGAGTAAAAACTTGGACGTTCTTTATTTTCAGTACGTGAGGTTCACGGTTTGAAATGGATAACGTAAACTGGGTACTAGGTATAAAGTAGAGTGTGCACAGCATAGCACTTTCAATTTCTTTTTAGTACTTTTCAATATTTATATTAAGTATAGAAATACATATGTATAAAGCATTTTTACACTACTTACTTTATTAAGTGTAAAAGAACTGTCTGTTAAAAGCGTAAATTGTTTATATATTTTCTCTTATTTCTTGGTGAATCTATTAATATCTTTGTACATTTGAAGCATTATCTTTACATATTTGTGTAGGTAATATATAATATTTATGCACTAAAATATAAACTACACAAATCCCAAACGAATAATTCGTTTTCGACAAGCATTAAGCTAAAATACGATATTACAAACTAAATGAAATATTACTATAATTGTCCACTTATTTTATACTTTACAAGTAGGTATGCCATTTATTGTTATTGGGCCATTATCAGCCGGTTTTGGAAACACTGCTTAAGTCGAGCCACCTGAAATGTTGAATGTTTGCGTTTATAAAATTGATAGACTGTAACTAAGCCGACCTCTGTAAGCTTTCAACACTGTAATAAATATACGGATTTAGGTCTTGTTTAATGTAAATATAATAAATAATCTGCATGTATGTATGTCTAATCTCTTGGATTGCTTAATAATGCTTATCGGAAAATAGAAAATTCATTTTCTTCTGAAATATCTTCTATTTGTGAAGTTATAACTATTTTGTAATATAAAAAGTTAAAATTCTTAAAACTATAACATTTTTTTATAAATTATATCAATTTATTTAACAAAATATTTTTAATTGTATTTCACTTTAATATTTTAATATTTCTAAGCAAAGCTTTATAAGGAAGGTGAAAGTGGTCGCTGGTACGATGATACAACTAGCGTAATAGGTCATTGAATTATGCTAGACCTAGATGCGAGCTAGATTCCTCTGAAGTACCGCTTGAGCTACTAATCTATAATTAGCTTAGCCTTAAATATACGTTAAATTAACATTAAAATTGACAAAAAATAACTATAAAGTATTAATACATTATTTAATAGTGTATTCAATTGTTGTTTTTTTTTTTTGTATAACTTTCATTTTATGTTTTTGTACTGTATACTGGTATGATTTATGAAATTATTTCGAAGCTATTCGGCAAATGGAAATGACAGCGCATTTTCATTGGATTATAATTGGGTAGAAGGTTCGCTGTGTGAATGATATTAAAATACGTACTTTATGAATTGCGTTATATTTTTTTATATTAATTCGGCAACAATTATATCTTATGTAGCCTTGAATTTGTTCTTACAGACGAAGCCATTTTTATACATACATAATACGTCATATGGATAAAAAAGATTATAATAATAAGAAATGGATTATACTTCGTATATGCTTATAATTATAAAAACACGTTTCCTTATTACCTTTTTTATTTATTTACATTTTACACACATTTGATATAATATCTTCTTCAGTTCGTAGCTCAATTTAATTTCCAGTTTTTGCTATAGCAAAAGAACCACATGATAAAAAATAAGGAAACGTCTCGATCAATGTATGAATAGATAAGATTTAATAATCCAGTTGAAATTGATACGAGTTTAGGTAATTTTAGGATTTGATATTAGCTACCTACATCTGCTTGGTACTTTATATTCTACTTTTTCTCGTTCGCGATTCCGCCCGCGTGGTACGTCAATAAAAGTAGCATTTCTATCTTAAGCCTCAGTAATATAAAGATTTCCTATTCATAAAAGGCTTTTTAGAACCGATCAGTAGATCCCAAGATTATTATTTACCAAGTAGCAAGTTTATTTTATTTTTATTACTACTAATAGAACATATTTTACATGTAAATATTAACTATTTTTCAAAATCAATCTTAAACTACCAGTGCCTATGCTAATGATGCATTAACATACGCTATTGTTGTAAAGAGAAAGGCAATAGAAAGGAGCAGGCGTCCGGCTATCAACAAATCTCTAAAGGGAACTATCTAAAACAATAAATTACTGGAATCATTTCACAATTAGAGTAAACTAATGTGGGACTTAGATAGTCTTTAATCCCTCTGCTAAGAACTAATTCTATATTATGCCAATTAAAAGTAGCTATACACTTAGATACTACGGTCGTGTATAATTTAGTAATAAAATTTAAATGAATAATTTTAAATATGATAGGTATACCTTTCTTATTACAACAAACAATATCAAGTTTTCTTTTCAAATTTCAATGTGAATATAAGTAGTGAAATTGCTTCTAAAATATGGAAAAATATACTAACTCTATCTAATTAGAAATTTTTATACACGCGACACCGATACATAAAACGCGAACAATTAAATTAAATTAAATTATTATTTTATATAAAGTAGCGACTCACCTTCGCTTCGCTTATGTTCATCCGAAGGTTGATGCCCCATACAAACTTTCATCCCCATTTTCACCCCCTTAAGAGATGATTTCCGAAATAAAAAATATCCTTTGCCCATCCCAGGGTCTAAAACTATCTTCTTTACCAAATTTAATCTAAATCAGTCCAGTAGTTTTTGAGTTTATTCGTTACAAACGTACAAAAATACAAATCTTTTCTCTTTATAATATTATATATATTATAGATATATAGATGTAGATATAGTGTCGATAATTTAAACAATAAATGAGATATATCTAGTTAACTTGGCTCTTTACGTCACATGTTGATAGATTAAACTTAAACTGTATCGTATAAATCAATTTAACACTGATTACATAGTCAGTAGTATCAACAATCAAGTATGTAAAATACTAGTTAGTGGTTACCCTCCCTCGCTTCGCTCTAGGACGTTTCGCATTATACTATTACATATAGACTTATATTGCGATAAAAGCGTATATTACTTAAGGTGATATATTCGCGAATATGTAATATATAGTTTTCTGTGCGTAATTTTTTTTAAATATTAGATCAGGTATTCCAGAATCCATGTATTGTTTATCTAATTTTCCTATTTATAGTACGATAATAGAGAGAAGTATAAATAGGCGTACATATCAATAGCCGTGTATTCGCAAAATGTTGTGACTTTAGCACAAATTGAAATTACTTATACAAAAAGCTCTTTCGATCAAATTTTCTATAAAGGATAGACTTCAATATTGCTCACTTAATTATCCAATATGCATACATTATAACGGCTACCAAAAAGTATCTGTTGCGATTTGATAGTAGGTTTAATAGAAGTATTATTATAAAATTCAGGTATCTACGTAAGCTTAGCTTATACTATAGCGAATAAAGCCAGCTAATAACACCTGGGGTAGCGCCACTCGCAAATATTTGCAGCCGATGTTGCGACACTTACGTTCACACGATATAAAACTTAAAAGCAATCATGTAAAATTCATTTTGCAACAATCCTGCAAGATCAACCTAAAATAAAACAATACCGATCAAAATCAAGTTTTTATCTACTCGTAGTTTGTAACAAATATTTATTGCTATTATATAGAACATTATCGATTCACTTTAAAGCAATAATAAATTAATTTAATAGATAAGTAGTAGATATGGGAGGATCATTAAATTTTCATTAACCTTGTTACTACTTGCTATTATACCTTTTCTTTATAATATAGAAAAAGGCATATTATTAAGACATGATTAAGGTCAAATAAACTATCCATCCAGGTCGCAGTACTTGCTGCAATGACATGTAGGAATATAATTTCCCATGGCTTACTTCAATCCGTGTACAAATTTATTATGCTATATGATGGAACTCGTAATGAGAAACGAGTAATATAATAATAAATTATTATAATTTACAAACATTTCCAATTTGTTTAAAGATGCTTGCTGAATACGAAAGAACATTAAAATATGTTTGTAAAACGTTAATGGTTCAACTTGGTAGAAACAGATGAAATGAAGAAATTACGACGTACTAGTATATTTAAAATCAAATTACAGCATTGGAACAAACGTGTAGCACGTAATACCGTACATTATATGTTTCATCACAGATCTCAAACATTCTAAACATACATTTGAAAGTAGCAATGTCCGTGATTCGATCAAAATGACAAGGTGTAATTATCGAGTCAGCAACATGTCGAGATCGGTCAGTAGGGTAATAAACGCTCAATGACCGACTAGCGCATGAGTAGTTGTGCAAACTAGCTTTCATTCACTGCAAGCCTTTGACGGAATCTGTATCTTCTTTTCCTCCCCTTTGTGCTACGTGTGAAATAGTGTTTACTTATTGTCTATATCACATGTATACCTTATTTTTATCCTTTTGGTCAAAGCATTGTAAAACTCTATACAAACATTACTAACAATATGTAATGTGTACTTTTCTTGGCCAATTTAGTAATATACTAGACTAGTTAAGTAGTTAGTATTAAGTATTTGTCGTATTTTCTTTATTCGATATTTGCTTCGTTAACGTTTATTTTTTACATCATATATTCATACATACATGTTTATTTGACTTACAATAACTAATTTGATAATTAACCTGTCAACGACCGCCGAGCCACTTGTGGTCCAGTTAACAATTAATTTCTTAGAAATTAACCAGGAGGTGTTAACTGTCGAAACTGTCAAACTAATGGTTACCGAAAAGAGTAATAATAGAGTTTTGTAGTTAGAATTAATTAATTCAATTTAAACTAGCAAATTCCATTAAACCTTATTTTAATGACAGTAATGTTAAAATAAATATATTAATCATTGTGTGACACTAAATCGTAAATCATAAGTTATCTGTCACGTGCAATAGAACAGTCAACGTTCAGTGGGATGAGAGAGCGGGGGATAAACTCATCACGACATCCTTCCGTAGGGTGCCGCACGTACGCCTCACGGCTTTGACTCTCATGTCCACGCTCCTATTTATTTAGCACTTGCTAAAGGTTAGGTTTATTTGTTCTTTTGGATATTTTCGCACCAACCTGATTAAATACACCTCTTTGTTCTGTATATTAGATCAATCAGAGCTGCTTTAGTGGGTTTAAGATGTTGCTAATAAGATGGGCGTAGAACGACGTAGTAATGTCTATTTCCTTTTTATGGTAACACCAATTAACAGTTAGAATATTAACATTCTCATTGAAATATACGAGTATTTCTATGTTACATAATAGTAGATATAATATTTATTAGACTTGAAGGTTATTTGCTTTAGAAATAACGCATTAAGTGACAATTCCATGAACATAAACATTTGCCTTCATTAAAAAATTTCGTATCTAATTATTAACTGTAATCGAAAACGCTATCATAAATAAATACGTACCTATTGCAATTTTCAGACTTCTTAATATCCTGGAACTCGTACAAACTGTGCACTTTACTAACTTTTACAATAAAAACACTTTTTAGGTAAGTGGGTCAGGTGTGGTGGAAGTAGAGCCTTGTGAGCGTCGCTTTAATATTTCATTTTTGAATACAATGTATGCTCGCCTGTGGTGCTTCCTAATTGAAAATGTTTTGTTAGTTCGACTATTCGCACAACACAATAGTGTTGGGATACATTCTTACTACACAATAACGGTATAGTAGCAAACACCTGTTAAAATTTAAGCAAACATGGGAAGTTAGATTGTACTATGTAGCTTGAGAAGCTAAAACCTAAATTATATGGAATTAACATAGCTGTATTACTTCTTTGTTTTTCCTTGTCTAGAATACTTGAAACATCATTACGGCCTTAAATCAATTAATATCCCCTTTGTTACATGACCCAGGTATTACTAAAGAGAATTATTCAGGCGGACAAAATAAATTAACTAAGGTACATTAGCAAGCACTTTGAGAATAGAGTATATAGAACATATGAATTCAAAGAAACCCAATTACGTTGATTTACAGCTACTATAAGGCACCAGTGCCGAATAAACAGCTCGTGTCGGGTTCTTATTTTAACGAGCTACTAAAAACATAAATCTAGGTAGGTACAGACAGTGCCATTACCGGCAACTCCTGACCACAGGTTGTTAAATCTGATGACTAAGGTATAGAAACTGCGGTAAATGACAGCTGTTTGACCAAAGTTACTTATTAAGTACTAATACGATTCGTTTGTCATGTGAACTGCATTCTAACTAACCGGATTCAACAGTGGGCGAACGAGCTTCGAAATGTCTAGTCTCTCTAAATAATCTGAAATTGACCTTTTTAAAGAATTGTATTATAATACCTAAAATTGTAGGACAAAATAGCTATCCTAGATAGCTGCGCAATATCTATGAGGATATATCGTGAGTTTTTTTATATACATAACTTAAACATTACCTAAACTATTCGTTAAGCCTATTTATCACTTATTTAGTTAGTAAAAAAGAAAAACAATTGGTCTAGTAAATATCCTTTATTATTTTCGAAGAAATGTCGGTATCATTTGGAACCCAACCAAACGATTTTGTATCGCACATAGCAGTCGTTCCGGCGTCAGTAATAAGACATAGTTTGGTAAGAAACTGTATAATACAAGCTTGTCCTATTTTCTTTATATGGGAAAAGTATTTGGAAGGTGGCTTATTAGTTTCGGAAACAATAACTGTGGCTGCAGATCGCACTACAGATATTGTATTTCTACGTGATAGCTTACAGTTAGAAGTAAGATTCCCAAGTAACTGGTATAGTAAGCGTTTATATTGTATTATAACGCTAAATTAAATTATAATTTAACTGTATGTTTACGATAACTACATTTTAATATAATAATACACCGTCAATATTAATTACATCATTTTATAAAAAAAATATACTGAAATAATTCAGTGCGCGATTTTATAAAACGCTTCACTCAACGAGGCCAACATGAATGCGTCGTTAATTAAAAAATATAAAAAATATATTATTATTAGTTTTGACTACAGTCTTTAACACAACTGACATAAAGAACGTGTATGTTCGACTAAAAAAAGCTATTACGGATTTAAAACAATAAAATTGAACTTTTCAAGTATTGTTCTCACTTTACTTTTACTAGAAAATCGTAAAAATGTTTGTAGCAATAAAGCTTAATGAAATTGAATGGAACAATTGGCGGTTTACGCGGGCTACACAACCGCCCTGTATTGATCTTATAGTCATTCACATGGACTAACTTTATTAAGAGCAAAGATAGTTTTTTTGTATTTACTTTTAAATCACTTATATGTATATAACTAGCGGCTCACCCTCGGGTTCGCCTCTAGACAAACAAAAACAAATCTAGCCCACGGGAACCGTACTTTTTTCGGGGATAAAAAGTAGCCTATTTGTTATTCTGATGTATGAACTATATTATTGTAAAGTTTCATTAAAATCCAATCAGTAGTTTTTGTGTACTAAGCTGTATAAGTTACTATAGTTTTTTAACTATCCCACGGGAACTCTTTAATTTTCCGGGATAAAAAGTATTTAAGATGTTGACCGGGGATATAAGGTACTACCATACAAAATTTCATTTAAATCGGTCCAACAGTTTCGGAGATTAGCTCTTACAAACAGACAGAGAAACAAAAAATTTGAAAAAATCTGGATTTGTTCTATTTCTCTTCTTACATCCCCCTGACTCGGTTTTTAGGATTTTTTTCTATGTACAGACATTAGACCTCTACAGTTTTATTATATCACTTATATGTATATAATAACGTGTCCTGTTAATGTTCCACTAATGGGCACGGGCCTCCCCTCATTGTTAGGAAACTTATTTCAATAGTCCACCACAATAGCCACATGCGGGTTGATGGACTTTATGCCTCTTTCGAAAACTATCACGCTGTTTTTCCCTCATCGAATTGCACAGTCTATAAGGCGCTAAACCTGGTTTGAAACCACATCACTCGATTTTCTTAACGCGTGTTATATATAATAATTATATATTCTTTTTTCAAACAATTACAAATAATAAAATGCTTTCAACGCAAAAAAAAACACACATAATGAATAAAAGTAATTGCTCTCATAAATATCTTAGTCGCAAATACACATGCCTATTATCTATATATGCGTTTATTACTTAAAACGTATTGATTTTATACATTGTCCTAAAAAGTTAAGAGATTGATTTATACGGACATTATGTAAATCTGCTAGTCATTCTAAACTCTCACAAATCACACTAATCGCGGGACACATCACGACCCCTGCCGTGTCATTGTGCTTACAATTCGAACTGTTTTCGCTTTTTCACCGACCGGTTTAAGTAAAGAGTAAAGATAATAGCTTTACGGAAAGCATGAATACATTGCTTTTACTATTGAAGTATTTTATTACTTGAATTAATTTGACGACACGTTTGGCTCAGTTTGCACTTGCTATACCCGCGGTCATGGGTTCGAGTCCCGCCGGGGGCATTCATATGTTTATATTTATAATATGTATGTCTTTAAAGTTATATATGTGCAGTGTATCAACTATCTGATATGCATAATACAAGCCTCGTAGCTTACCATGGATCTAGATGGTGTTGCGTGTTAATATCCCAACATGTTTATTTAATTTGATGAGGTTGAATTTAATATTTAAATTAGTCAACACACCCTCTACACTTACACCACACCACAATCATTAAACATCAATTCTATTTTATATGCAAACGCGTAAAATGAAAAAGGTATCCATAATATACTTGACCTATTGAAAATCGTCCAGCCAATATCAGATGATGTTCAATTAAGCTGAGTAACACAAATGGACAAAAGTTCTAATAATAGCTTTTGAACTAAAAAAGTACGTCGACTTCAAAACCACTCTCAAATAAGGGACCTCCCTTATAGGTATAACTGAAGCAATTTATGTGTATTACTTTTTAAATATAGCCAAATTATTTATAGTACAAAGTTTACGTTTCTAAAATATATATTTCCAATTTCTATCTTGTATAATCTAATAACCCTGAAACCTGATCTTTGTAAATATTTTAATAGTTCATTTATATTCAAGTACACGTGTCTTGCCATTATCAGAGATTACTAACAATACCACCAAAGCCTACAATATAAGATAATATAAGTATTTAATGGATTTATCGAAAGATAGTAAGTAGATTTAGGTGTATATATCCTATAAGTAAAGAATAAGAAATAAGATATTAATTAACTATAATATCATATATCATCAATTTATACTATACTAGCGACTTACCCCTTTTATCGGTCAGTATGGAGTAGATAGACTTTATTATTATTATATATGTAGATATGTAGGTATAATGAGTTGTTGTGGATTGTATTATAACGTGTTTCCCCATGGAAATGAGATGATCTCCCGCGTTAAAAAGTAGCCTATGTTACTCTCCAACCCTCCAACCATCTCCACACAAAATGTCACACCAATCCGTCATACTGTTTCGACGGGAAAGAAGGACAAACAAACAAACCAACACACTTTCACATTCATAATATTAAGTATGGATGGCAAACGAAGCTATAGTCGTTTGATTTAGTGAAACAAAACTTAAGGAATCCTGCATATTTAAGAGAACCTAAACTAATTTTCGAGAACATGTTGAGTCCGGTAATCTGCACTTAGCCAGCGTTCTGGACTATGGTTTGATCCCTTTCGCATTATATGAATGACCGTACCCGGCCGCGGGAGGTTAAAAAGAAGAAAATTGTTGTGTAACTGACTCACGGACACACAAGTGGAACCATAGTAATAGCACAGTCTATAAAACAACTATAAAACAATACAGTCATCTAACGAAGCCGTCTAGACAGGGCAATCGTGCGGGGTGTGAGAGGTGAGACGCGGGAAGGCGAGCCCGAGCTGCATACATTTCTGCCGCCCGAATTAGTAAGCAGCTCGGGACACGACTTTAAGGGCTATCGCGCGTTTATTTTAATTTGTAAGCAATTAAAATGGTTCATACTACCTGTGCTATATTATATATTTTTTGCTAAAATTATTTATTAGGATGAGGATTTTTTACATAATTAAGTTTAATAACAGAAATTTCAAATCCAGTAAATCTAGAAACTGAAAATATTTGTCTGTTGCCCATTTATGATAGGTGATTTGAAAATCTATTAATTACATTATATCATATAAAACTAACTTTGTTAAAAAATTGAAAATAATGATAAATTTATAGATAACTAAATTCAATTTGACTTATGTAATATAATTTGCTAGATTTATTTTTATTATAACTTAATTTATTTCATTCTAATTATCTAGTTATTCATTAAATTAATTATAATGTCACATAGAAATATCCATTTAATCAAATCAAATAATTGTTAAACCAATTGTATATTATATTTTTTATTAAAGAAATAAAAGGCTTATTATTATTATTATATGAAATTTTGTAAAACTCTATTTGAATTTGCCTCCGCGAAGTCGCGGTGTCGGCTTTTCTTCAAACATCAAAGGCGATAGCCCACTGTTATTTTTTAGTACACTGTGGTAATAGATTAGTATGACGTAACTACTATTCAACTCGAGTGCAATTCAGACCTTATCTAAGCAATAAATCACTTTGATCTTGACCTTCGCTTTAAGTTAGACCGCGGAAAGATGCTATAACTTCGATACATAATATTTAGCCACTAATTACATAATGTAAGAGAAAAAATAATTAATATCCTATAGGCAAAGAAAACATACACAAAAAGTTTATTTGTTTTTATGACATTTTTACTATGCTTTCAGATAAAATATAAAAATAAAGAAATAAATTCTGCACTCACTATAATTATGGCATTGATGGATCTAGATTCTAGAAATTCGTGCAATGTAGAGTAATGAAAGTGAAGATTTTCGAAAACCGAACTCCTAAATACGTGAAAAATGGGTGGATATGCACATATAAATCAGCAGCTTTATTTAATGTTAATCGCAAGAATATTTTATTCGGCAATCATAGTATTGAAGCCAAAGTAATTTTAAATTACTAGCGCATTTTTAGCGAATTTAAAATAGCACGAACATATTGAAACTTTTTGGAGTACGGGAGAAATTAAAACCAACTCCAATATATGTTATTTACATCAGTTTAATAATGTGTAAACCTGATAATACTACATGACATATATATCAACGTCACTTTTTCTTCTTAATTTTTCAAACAGGCGAAACGAAACAACATATAAAGACACTTTTAGCATTTAGCCACAACTTGTTCCAAAAATCAGATACAGTATCAACTAATCTGTTTATTTACTCCCATGCTCCAATAGAAATATACGACGCTATTGTACGTAGATATAGAAATGTTTGTAGAGAAGAAGTCATGCTGTCAAGATCTCAGATAACTTTCTATGCCGCAAATCCCCTGGTGGCGATTTTGAGATTATGGGTACCGGGTTCCCTGTTGTTCAGTATTATGCAATACGAGTTTCAAGGAAGTACTGTAAAATATAACTTCGTGTTCTGAATTCTCACAAGGTTTTCCTAACCAAAATAAATAGTATATTATATGTTTGTAATAATTTGGTGCGCTCTATTTATTCTAGATTTTTAGTGTTTTCTAAAGAAAATATCCATGCAAGATTTATAGCATAAAATTGAACTGCATATACTAATCTTTAGCCTAAAGCTAAGAAAGGGTATATTACGTTCAAAGATTTAAATTTTACACATATTATGCATATAGATTAACCTCAGAAACCATAGTTATTTTACAACATTCACTATCACATTAGCTCTCAAGCAATTTATCGAGAGCAACATTCGTATTCATGTTTCGCAAAGCATGCGTAATGTGCATCGTTAATCTTATAAGCTGCGAGTCAGTGCGACGTAGTCAGACGTTTTGTACGCTATTCACATGAAAATTTTAAATTGATGCTATATTGAATTTACAAATTATATTTTAATTGTCTTTGAATAGAGGTCTTTCACGTACCCGATTAATTGATGAAAAATTTACAATTTAACATTTTCAATCTAATAATACCAATTATAGCTTTGAAGCTAGTAAAGTAATTATTTTATTCAACTAAATTTTTTATTATGTTTATTGTTCATAAAATATGAAATGGATATTCTTTTAAGGCAAATATGTTTAATATTTTACCATATTTCGTGTGAAAGAAAGTGAATTTTGCCCATGATATCATGATGAAAGATCGTGCAGCCCGAATGACCTTTTGAGTACGTCCTCCTGACGCGTGCCAGACATGCGTGACACTTTGAACAACGACAAGTATGTGCTAGATACGGCTAAATTAGAATCCTGTGACAGAAGGCTCTACCCGCCCGCTGCGCCTACAAACTGATTATTAAAACTAATTACTAAAATGGAAGAGCTTATTTAGTATAGGTACTTTAACCTATTTTAATTTAAAATATCTACCTAATTATCTTACTTTCTAACGAACTCTTCTGAGCGAAACTATTTTCTCAGAAGTTGGTAGCTTCCGTCCGTAAGGACACATAATATACTGGCTACAAACCTATGTACATATACATATGTTTAAATAATATTGACTATTTAAAAGTGCTTTTAAAAGTTCATTGAATAAAGTTAAATTCAATTTCATACAAACGTTTAATCGTGGACCTATTAAAAATTTTAACCTTTCGCTTAGCAACTGCAGACAAATTAATGTCAAATATATCTAAATCTACGGGGACTAGTTTATTGCTTTAAAACATGACAATTTACTTCACCTACATAGTTTACAAAGTTAGACACTTTCACGATCAAAATTGACGTAACTCTGGCAACTTGATACTTACAAATTGAGACTCACCCAATATGTCTAATGACCTGTAAATGAGTGATCAAGATACCTAACCGCACTGACTATAATATGTGTGTACGTATCTTGGGTACTAAAATGTCTTCACAGCTTTATGAAGCATTATTTTTAAAGTTTTCATTACATACACTATTGTTTAACTTGGCATATTAAGTATCGCAGAAATCGTTTAGTAAAGTAAGATTATGTCTATTATATCTTATAGCTTTTTTACATTATCGATAACATATCATAGAAGATGATTGAGTGTGACGTTAGAGAAAGTGAGCATTCTATGGAAAAACAAAAAGTATCTAAAAATATCATTTGGCAATTCATTATTGTTTATAAAGTTCCATAAAAAACCATCATAAAAAAATATGGAAGCATAAAAAATTCAAAGGTCAGTTAGCTTTCGCGCAGATAAAATGTTACGGCTTAAATTTTACGTACTGCCCATTGCGGCCACTTAGAAGCCCATTTCCAGAAGTAACAACTGTTTGCGAGCAATAATTTTGCAATGTGAGCTTTATTTGTACTATAGTAGCATAGACATAGAAATACTTTCTTTTTGATCGACATCTCTTGGGGATGTTTATTCGTTTATTGCTGGATGCCGTCTGTCCATCTCCGTTTAGAAGCCCTCGGGAAACAGTTTCACATGAAGTTTTGAAAAGGTTATAAAGGCTAGCTTATAAAGCAAGAAAAATAGTTTATCGGACGATTTAAAATAAAAAAGGTAAAAGATTCCAGAAATAGAGGTGCAATTATCACAATCTATAGCTTTGTCGTTTGGATTTCTATTCGTTTTTTAGATGGAGAAATCGTTTATTTAGTAAAATATTATTTCAAACGTATTTTAAATCTAGAGGCCACGATATATAAAAACTATTATAGTTTCAAATATTATTACACACTATTTGGTAAACTTATACAGTCCTACTTGTTGTATTATAAATGCGAAAGTTTGTGAGGATGTATGGATATTTGGATATATAGATGTATGGATGTTTGTTACTCTTTCACGCAAAAACTACTGAATGGGTTTTAATGAAACGTTATAATAATATAGCTCAAACATTAGTATAACACATAGGCTACTTTTTATCCCGGAAAAATGTACGGTTCCCGTGAGATAGATTTGTTTTTGTTTTTCTTAGTATGTCTTCGTTAGTATATAATACATTCTTTAGCAATATAATAATAAATCCAAATAACTTTTGCAAGTAGTTTTGAATCCTCAACTTGGCCTCTGAAGGGGACTGCATTCTGAGTCCGAGTCCGAGTGGGCGAATTTATTAACACATTTTGCGTGGAATAATGCGAAAGAAAACCGCATGCAAACTCGAAAATACGCGTTTTCCCAGACATAAGACTAATCTATATCGATTTTCCGCCCCCGAAAACCGCCATTCACCAAATTTCAGCGAAATCGTTAGAGCCTTTTTCGAGATCACCGGTATAAATAAATAAATATACAAGAATTGCTCGTTTAAATATATAAGATTTATCTTAATTCCACACATTTTCACGTACAAAAAGCTCTTGAACAGAGTAAAATGCGTTACTTAGTAGTACATTTTTAATTTAAACATTAAAATGGTAAATAAGTAAATCTAGGGCAGCTGGTAGAATATCATTATCGTATATTTTAAACAATCTAATTTATTTTACATTTACATATATTATAAAAATGTCTATGATTTAATAGCTCTTATTTTATTTTATTTATTAACTATATTATCTATATTTGTTTTTAAAAATCTTTTTATTTTATTTAAAATTAATATAGTATTGTACAAGCTATTTAATTATAATATAAAAGTTGAAGTACATCATTTCTTTTGATGTTAGCTTCAAGTTCCTGTAAAGCCTTTTTAAATGCATATGGTTTCAAGCTCGTTCAGCCATTTCCATTGTCCCGACCCACATTAGTTGTGCGTTGGTACTTGAAAGGATCGTATTCACCCTTATGGTAAAGAATAAACTCTTTACTGGTGGTACAAACAAGATTTTAATTTTTAAATTTGTTAAATGTAAAAGGCAGACAATATGATACTGAGTAAAACGCCGGAGACTTGAAATTTGATTTTCGCATGAGATTATGTTTATGTAGCATACGTTAAACGTTTCATTTACTTTTTAATTTTTGAGGAGGCCTATGTCCAGCAGTGGATGAGTTTCGATTAATACTACTATTTAACATCGCTTACTTGTCAACTTAATGATACCTAATGAAATAATAAAAGACTTCAATTACAGATATTACTATTGATTGCAATAACTGCGGCGGCTCAAAGACGCCGAAGTCATGCGTAATATTATCATGATAGTAAAATTTACTATCACAGTGACTGACACACATTACATTTCACAAAATGTTAAAAAGTCTTAACAGATATTGGAAGGGAGTTCTATACAGGTGACTTATAAAAATTAAAAAACTGGTCACGCACTCGGTTTTTTGTTTATTTCCGTGTAAAATATAATTGAAGCCCTATTATCTGTACGTTTTTAGAATTCAGGATTAGTAAATTCTGAGAACCAGGTGGGAGGGAGAAAGCGATGATTGAATATTAAATTTTTGTACATTTTCTTTAATAAGCTCTTTAATGGAACTTCTTTTCTAATTTCTCGTTTGACTTCCAAATGTTATGCCAAAATTAGGATTCATTTGTTCACGCAATACGTCCCTCATTGGTTTACCGTGTCTCTACATATACGTATATAATATGTATATGTGTTAGATTCCTCACAGACTGACTATACTGACATTTAATTTATATTTAAAATGTAAAATTGACGATACAAAAGTGCTTGTAAGAGTATATTGGGATAAAGTATATTTTGATTTGATAAAATGGCGGCCAAATTTCGACTCTTTTATCCATAGCAATAGAAGTATATACTTAAGGATGTGAGTTATACATAAGATATGAGATGATATAAGAGATGATATATTTAGCACTTATATTTTGATTATACTAAAACACTACTACTATACTTAATTATTCGACTAATTAAATCCTTTACAAGTGGTAATAAATTTACACACTATTTTATGATTACTGGCAATAATTTATCATTAATACTAAAATACTGCGTAATCATAACTACTTATTACTCCATTATCTTTATAACTAATAATAATCAAAAGCGCCGCTATTTTAAAGGCAGACCAGTTAATATATCAGTCCCAAAAGGCATAATGAAAAACCAGTAGTTTCGCAAGACGCCCACAGCGTTGCTCAATGCAAGTCGATATCTCCATTGTAATGTGACCTAAGGCCTACTCTTTTTGCTACTTGATTCATAGTTAAAAAGTGGGTTAGGCTATAACGGGTCACTATTACTATTAAATAGCTTTTTTACGTGTACATATTTCTATTTAGTTCGCAACCGTTAAGTAAAGTATGACGTGCTATTAAAAGAACTTACAAATAGATAGAAATTGTAAAGGCTTTAGTTTTGGCTTTCATTAATCTCAAAGAATTTGCAAACCTATGTATTTTTTCAAAAATATTTTATGTTCAACATTGACTTCAATAATTATAATATATGGCCGAAAAACGAAACAGCATACAAGTAAATATTAACAGCTTCAAATTGAGCAATCCTCATAATTGTAATAGAACTTCACATACAGCAATACGTTATAAGCTTTGATAGCCTATTAGTTATGCACTAGCTAGGAAACCATCAGTGATGAGGATTCATACTTAGGTCTCGCACCTCTGAGAATTTCATGTCATCGAATCATTTCCAATATGATAAAGTGATTATAGACTTAGAAATGATGCTAATACGGCAAAGAAAAACTTATGGTGAAAACCTGTTTACCTAACAGAGCCTAACTGCTAATTGAAAGACTCGTAAAATCCACCAACCCCTATTTGTCAAGCGTGGTAGGGTATGGTCTGTTCCCCTCGCTTTGAGTTTAAGCCTGTGCCCAGCCATAGCATGTTTAAAAGGACTGTTTTACTAATATTTATTTACTTACAGGTATTTTCGATTTATCATTCATCATCATTATAAAAGATAAGCAACGAGCGACTTCGTCCAATTAAATTCATATTACTCGTAAATAACTTTAAATATGTTGCAAACTGTTTGACTTAGGACGCATATTCGATTTTCATACGAGGAAAAGGTTTACATCGATATATAAATATTGATCCGATTACGACTAGGCTTTTAGTGTAACCGCAACTACATCTACCAGGTGCGAAAAAATGTCTATCTCATAATAAACAGTACCTAGAAACACAGTGTCTGTATGTATTACTATGGGCTCACTCTCGCTTCGCTCGGTTTCGTCCCTAGATATGTTTTAACGGTTAGTTTGGAATAGATAGACTATACATTATATTACTGCTCCGCTCGATTGGGTAGTAGCATGATGATATATAACCTATAGCCTTCCTCAATAAACGGGCTATCTAATGCAAAATATTTTTTCAAATCGGATTAGTAGTTCCTGAGATAAGTTCTCAAATAAACAAACAAACAAACAAACAAACCGGACCCCTTTATAATATTAGTATAGATGTACCTATACTTATTACTCTAAATCTTACACTAATGAAATAACAATAATATTTTATAGAGATGCCTATATGTATATGTATATAACCATAGTTTATACAATTCACTTCTATTGGTTATTTAGTTTTATTTTAGACACAAGCAGTAAATGTAAAATAGCAAATTTTCAAAACATTAAATAAAGGCTACGCCTTCTAGCTACGCCTCCAACATATTTTGCAATAATAATGATTTATAAATTAAGTGATCCTTATAAGGTGCGTACCGGTTACTTAAAGTCAAGATGTTATTTTTTGTAATAGGCATTGTGACTATTACAAAAAATAACATCTTGATTAAACATAATACCTAGTAAATGGCTCCTTTTGAAATGGACATGCAAATATTTTATAAATATTCATAGCCGTGTGTGTACCTTTATAAATAAACCCTTTTATGATGAAACAATCACCTCATGCAAAATATGTTTTTGACATGAGTGAAACCAATAAAACTTCAAAGGTAACGTTTCCCGAAAATCGATTTTGCCGTGATAGCAGTGTAATTAAACAGAAAATTCCAAAGTCATAAAGCGCGTATGAGTAAATATGTACTTACATATACATTCTTTTATCATCGAAAGTTTGTTATCGGTCCTTTAGCGTTTTGAAATTTTTGGAATAGTGTAACATATTGGTACTATAACATTACTTAATGTAAGTAGCTCAGAAAGTAAAGTCATTACTTTCATACGAGTTTATAATTAAGGTCCTTGCTGATATTGATAATATGTACGTTTTAATTCCGCGGGATTACAGATGCAAAAACTTGATATTTACACTATTATGTTTATATTTTTTTATTATTAATTATATTTATTATTACTACAAGAGAGCAAGGTCATTTAAACTAATATTAATAATATATTTCCCTAAGCTTCAATCTTTTTCACGTGAAATGAGGTGTCGTTTCCGATTTCAATCGGTTAAGCTATTACCATTCAAAATAGCTTATCATAGGTAAATAACTAGTTACTCCATTTCCATGTTGCTTAAACTGTTTGGATAACGTTTCGATAATCTTTATTACACGTCCAAAGAAAACATGTCATAATATCTATTGGATTGAAAATTAAACAATCTCCATCGACAACCTCTTCCGGGATGTTACATTTGAATTCCGTCATTTCGTTGACATAATATTTCCCGAACCCTCGAAACTCGTATTCGAATGATCGATTCACATTCCCATTTCCTTGCAAGAGATTTATTTACACATCACTCAAAGCGTTCGACCGCTGTCTCTTTAAAGCTTCGTCCACGGAAAAAAGCTGGGAGGAAATATATTGAACTACGACTCTACATAAAAAGCACTATTAATACAAAGATATAAGAATTAATAATTTTTTGCAACGCTATTTTTTCCTTTAAGGCTTAGACTATAATGATTACTTAGTACCAACTTATATATCTACAGTAAACTGTAACTCGCATCTGCTATTTACTGTAAATGTTTTATAAAAAGTATTGAATAGAACCCGCAATAGTAGAAAAAATCGGTCAAGTGCGAGTCGGACTCGCACATAAAGGGTCGCATGTACCACATATATAATCGTTTTTTTTTTATTTGCATGGTAGCCTTTTTTAAATTCGACAACTTTTTTTAGTATTTGTTGTTAAAGCGGCAATAAAAATACACTATGAAAATTTCAAATCTCTACGGTATACTATTACGGTTCATGAGATAGGTACAGCCCCATGACAGACGGACGGACAGCGGAGGCTAAGTAGGGTTGCGTTAACACCCTTCGGGTACGGAACCCTAAAAAATATATGTTTGCAGTAAAAAAAAGAAGCGTTAACTTACTAAGCTTTACTTGTTATGAAATAAAATTAAAAGAAAGTCACCACTAGTGACAGATTTTATGTGTACTATGATTTAATACATTCTTATTTATATAAATAAAAATGAATGTTGGTAAGCGCATAACTCAAGAATGGCTGGACCAATTCTGCTAATTTATTTTTTTGTATATTTCTTAAGGTCCACGGAAGGTTTTAATAAAGAGAAAAAATATAAAATAACCTACCTACTTTTCTATACCTATAAATGTACATTGTACTTACCGTTAAAAGGTAGAGAGTGAATCAGTAGTTATCTAATACATTCTTAAATTTACTCGAATATTTGACATATTGAAGCAAAGCCTTCAAATGCTGGTTTCCTTGACATTTTGTATATGGGCATTATGACTCGTCCAAGTCATTTATTAGCTAAGTCTGGTAAATGGGACTAATTATGTGAGAAACGTAAAATACAAAATACTTATTTTGTGATGGACAGAGAAAGAACAAGACTCAATTATGAAGACTTTCAAATAATAACATTCTATACTTATTATTTGTAAATTGTATAATTCACCAACTTCAAAAAAAAATGAGATTATTTTAATTGTAAAGTTGCCAAAAAGTAATAATTCTTAAATATTCAATGTTCATATAAGACCAATGTGAGCTGGAGCTGTTATTGGATCTGGGGAATGTCCCGTTATTATTTGAGGAGAAATGCCTTTTGTTAAATCCAGATATGGTTTGTAATACTATAGTATCTCCATCATAACTGTAACTGAGTGCCCAAGCATTGAACAGAGATACAGATTTTTTATTGATATCCATCTGCATCGATCTTCCTGTTATTAGGCAATGTCTTATAAAATCTACCTCCGTGCCTCAAATTTAAGTAAAATTTCAATAATTATATGCTAATATTTAAAGTAAATATTACTTAATTGAATCTTTCAATGGTTTGAATCATTAAATTTTCAGTAATATTAGATGGCAATAATTTCGATTATTAGATCTTCGTCCATTTATAAAGCTCTTAAAAAAGGATATTTTAACATGCGATATATTCTTGTTTGTATTATAATGTAATATAATTATCTATTATTACGTTACAATATTAAGTATTGACATTTAACGAAATTTTTAATAATTATATATATTTTTTACGTATGACATAGTATGTGTTACAGTTACATATTTTTTATTTTTATTAAGGAGATAGTTTGTGTTTTTATGTTCCCATATATTATATGACAAAATATCCTATTTTTTTGAATTAAGTTATTCAATTGATTTACTTAGTAGTTAAATTGCATACAGCTTCCTTTAATGGACTAGTAATAGACCTTGGGCTTGATAACAACTGGTCTTGTCAATCATTAAGTTACTTCTTATCTCATCTTCACATTTCCGCAGCAACTAGTCTTACAAGTTTAACGTGTTTCCTTTTGCCATTTACAAAAGATAGAAAAGTTAAAGATATCATTAATACAATACGTCACGTTATAATATAACTTGTAACTAGTTTAATTAAGGTCTGCACAGTACCATAAAAACTCCAATAGCAACATAAACAATCCAAAACACATTTTTAATAAATTTAATATAAAACTTCAATGTGCACGCAAAATTCATTACAGAAATGGTTACGTTGGGAAATAAACACGCAAAAAGTAGGACACTTTTTGGCTGACTGCCATGTAATTATGCTTCGTCAAAAAAGAATTCTGGCAGAACGCAAGTACGAGATTTAAAAGAATGGCCTAATTAACGAGCGAGCGAATACATCTCGAAGTATATGCGTTTTCGCGAGCTTTGCAATCAGAGAGTCAACTTTGGAATGTATGATTATTATCCTATTGAGGTACCGCACCCTGATGTATACGTTCGCTTGTTAACAATTTGTTTAGAATATCGGTCAGAGAATGGACTGATACTAGCGAGTCGATCTTATAACGCTAGTTAACGGAAACAAACATCTGACTAACTATAATTCTGCATAAGTTAAAGTATAACTGGAACCTAACTCTTAATAGTGATATACATAAATGCATACCGATCAACTTTTTTATTAATATTTATAAATTTGCCGAATAAATGATAAAGTTTTTAAGTATTTGCCCCGGCAAAGGACACAGACTGATTATAATATCAACACAACATTTAAATAAAACAAACTTCTACTAAGCCGCAACAGTTGGAAAGTCGTAATTTCCTGTTCAGCTTACCTCCATTTTCCTTATATAATGAACGCTACAATAGCTTTCATTAAATAGACATTATTAAGAATTAATATTATTTACTTTGTTGTTATCATTATTGTTATCTTTAATCATCTTCTTCTGAGCCACACAAAATTACTGCTGTTATATTTAGAATTTTTTAATAAAAAAATAAAGTTTGAACATTTAATATTAAGGGTTTAGTCGTGATGTAATTCGAATGTAATTCTAGTAACCCCTTCATTTTATATGTATTATACCTATAACTTAGACATTATAATAACATAGTGCTCTAACATTCAATTACCCTTGTAATGTGAAATTAAAATACTTTAAAAAAATCCTTAATTAAATAAATTAATTGATTTGATGCCGCTTATCTTATTCACACATACACATTTTATTAGTTATAATCTGCTTAGTATAAAACAATAAAGTTGCGAACAGTTAACGGCTTTTATGGCCTACTCAATTCCAGTATCTACACGCGTCAAGTCGAGTCACGCATGACGCTACATTTTTCAACGATGATATATGTTCCGCTTTCACTACAAAGATTAGGTACTTATCAAAGTTATAAGCACTTATGAATGAATTCAGAAAATATTTGTGAATTTGTCAAATATCTATCAAAAACTAAGCAAATCTTATCGATCGACATAATTTGAAATTACTACAGCTATCTTAAATATCTTGTAGAACATTTGGTTTTTGATAAAAATAAATTATACGAATGTATTACATTAGTGCAATTGTCAAAATGTAAGTCAAAGCTGGTAAATGTTGTAATATAACCAATTTGTTACACAAATATCTTAGACTGCTCTGATTTTTTTTGTCAGTTGTACAATACATGGAGTAATTTTAAAGCTTGTGAAATGCGCACACGCACTCTCCGTTGGCTTCGATACGACAAAACCTATCTATCAAACGATCACTTTAGCTTTGAGTACTTACTAGTTGCTCTCTCACATCACTTGACTAACCTAAATAGCTACAACTTATAGACGATCGATAAGTAATTAATTAAATAACATTACCTATTAATCGAGATCTTAGAACAGATTGACGTAATGATTTTTTTATGTTAATAATTTAACGTTTCACATAAATTTTATCTAGCTTGAGCAATCTTATCAGCTAATAGGTTTAGTGTGTTGTTACATTATATTTAAATAATATCTATAGGTATATCAATAAATTCACTACGGTGTATAGTTAGAGCTATATTATTTTGCTGTACATAAAATAATGTTGACCCACCTGGCGAAGTGGTAGTCTGCCTCTAAAAGTATGCTTGTATTAACAATACGATGTTTTCTCTTGACCCTATTAAAACAATAAGCTCAACGGGAATCCCAACCAACACGCACACAAAAATTGTGAAAAATGAAAAGCGGAATCGCTACGAGAGAAAACTCTACTCATACGTAAAGGTTTTTTGGGACATTAACACACAACACCATCTAGTTCTATGGTAAGCTACGAGGCTTGTGTTATGGATACTAGAAAGTTGATACACTACACATATATGTATAACTTTAAATACATACAATATACATACTATAAATGTAAACACCCATGACTGGAGGACAACCATTCGTGCTCATCACACAAATGAATGTCCCCAGCGGGACTCGAACCCGCGACCGCTGGCACAGCAAGTAGGGTCACTACAAACTGAGCCAAACATGTCGTCAGGATATAATAAGTTATTTGTTTTATAATTAAATGTAGTATAAGTTGACCTGAATAACATTCTTTATTTTTAAGTGCTAATTAATTACTCGTATCGTAGGCCTCTCAGTTAAAGCGCATCCACGGTCGTCGTGCTGTCAACTGCGCTCCGGCCGCACATTAATTACTAAACCGTACCCGCTATAAATTGATCGCTTCCCTATTTCAAATAGTTATGTTCAATTCGTTAAACTTGCATGTTTCGTTTAAATTGAATTTGAACACTTTTATCCTAACGTTTAACGGTGGCACTAGAAACTAATAAGATACTAGCTAGTAGTTATAACATATACAAGTAGGTGCACCCATTTGAGCGTAAGATACACAACATTAATACGTAATCTTAAACTGAGTTTGTATACAGTATTGAAGTATTTTAGTAAGCATCGGCCTTCTTAACGTATTTGGTAAAATATCGTTAGCATGCATTACCTAAAGCAGATAAGCTTTTTGTAAAAGGTTTATTTATTGTAATATCCCTCAGGATCACTTAATATATTATGATGTAATCTATACTAATATTATAAAGCTGAAGTTTGTTTGTTTGTTTGTTTGTTTGGTTGAACGCGCTAATCTCAGGAACTACTAATCCGACTTGAAAAATTCTTTTTGCATTAGATAGCCCGTTAACTGAGGAAGGCTATAAGCTATATATCATCCCGGAAAAATGTACGGTTCCCGTGGGATAGATTTGTTTTTGTCTAGGGACGAACCCGAAGCGAAGCGAGGGTGAGTCGCTAGTGTAATAATAATCGAAGTTAATATAGTATTTTATTTGTGAAATAATATAGGTACAGATTTTCTGAGGAGTTCTGAAATAGGTATACGGTTGCATTATGCATCAAAACTCACACACTAACTATAACTTTTTATAATTGTAATATAATGTTCATCGTTTTATTAGGTTCGTACTGATATTATAATCTAATAATATGGCACGTGTACAAATTATTTCATTATTAGTGAACGAGTCCCAGTAGACGAGAAATCAGTCCACTGACCCATTGACATGAAATGAGTAGGGTCTATTGTATGCAAACATCGTATCTATTTAATTGTTATCTCGACGTCTTCGCAATACGCTCGCAAGTCGCAACAAATATACTGTTATGGTGTGCCTTCTGTTACGAATATAGATCAATTGATCGATCTAAAATCAGTTCTGTTGAAATACTACGTGATCATCCAAATACATGATTTTAGAGGTACTGTTAATATGTTAAAGAGTTACATTTCATAACATTATGGAAGTGTTCAAATGATTAAGTCACTAAATGCTTATACTATAAAGTCAATGTGTTAAAGTTCATATCCGCTATAAAGATATTTTCACTACTAAATAAAAAAGGGATTACATTCATATACATAATTTAGTTATTTTATTCTTTACATCAGAAAACTAGTGACTCGCCCTCGCTTCGCTCGGGTTCGTCCCTAAGTACAGTTAAACGGTTAGCATGGAATAGATATACTATATATCATATGATATATTATTATATAGCCGATAATCTTCCTCAGTAAACGGGCTATCTAATGCAAAAAGCGCGTTGGAACAAGCCAAACAAACAAACTGCCTCTTTATAATATTAGTATATATCATAATATTTTTTTTATTTAGTAGCAGATAATTCAAAAAACATGTTTTACAATATTTGGACAAACTTAAAATACATGCGCTTAAATCCTTTGATTTAAATAAACTAGTTACTCTAATATCCCATGCAATAAACAAAATTTAGATAAGGAACATTTAATAGAGTATAAATCAAGTAAATACATATTCGGAAGATCTAATTCACTATCTGGTCAAGCCATCATAAAACATGACGCAGAACGACAAAAACACGAGGAAATTCCATACATGGAGCATGGTCGACTTCACCTTAAATAGTCATCGCAAAACCGAGCACTATTTGTTGAAAACTAATTCTTCCTATTTAAGCCAATGTTTTAATTTTATTTATAAATATTACACGATGTATTATTCACTAATGTTTTTAATGTTTATTATGTTAAAAAGCACACGAACATCTTTTAACCATAGTTTTAAATATTAAGCCTATAAGTTCTTATATCAAATACAAGTTACTCGTACATATATGTATATACTAGCTAAAAATATTTCAGAATCATATTTAGTAATATCAAATTACGGACAGACACTACACTTAACCTATCTGTAATATGTACCTATAGTAAAATTATTGCTTTAAAATATTCTCACTTATCACCGTGAAAACGATGACGATATTAAAATAAAACGAGCGCCATAAACATATATGCAAATGAAGTGTGTATCATAAATTTTACCATTTACAGACTTTCGATTATTCCGTACATAAATGCGTATTACGTATAGAGTAAATAATATTACCAATGGTTAACCTCTCGAATGGCGACAGCAATGATAGCTAAGGTACATATGTGGGATGTAAGACTCACGGCTGCGAGTACTCGCCCACCTGAACCACTTCTAGTTAGTGTCTGTTCTACGGCGTATGGCTGCCATTCCTTAGGTTTGAGCGCCCTCTTTATCACCTCAATGCTTCCTACTGTAATAATTCTAGTGAACAGAGTTGTTAGTGCCTCTCCAGTATATCATAGCTGTTAATCTCGCTGTTCGCTCCATTATAAAATAAACATTAACTTTAGACTCGTTCTATGCACGTTTATATATTTTAAGTACAGTCATCACGACAGTAATATATAAAACAATTTTACTTATTTGATGGTACATCACTTATCATCTAATAAATACTTAATTACAGAAATTATGGAATCCTAATTAATATATTGTATAAAAGTAAATATATGTATATGTATTTATCCGACGCAGTTAAACATATATTTATGATTGTTTCAAAACACAATTTTGTTTAATCCTCTTATAACGACTTTCATAATTTATAATGTTATAGCACTCGTATTACTATTGATTCTAATTAATGCAAAGCGGACACCACGCTATTAAGCATACAAAAACATACTAACATTTATTATTTCTTGTTTACAGCAACTTATTGATACTAGTTAGTTATAGTAAATTATTAACTAGAACACCGTTAGACTTTACGTTATTGTCACTTGTCAGTGATTATCGTAAAATTATGTATGTTGAAACGTTCTAATTAATATCCGCATTATAGGTGAATAGGCTCTTAGAGAGTCATAAATCTTCGACGGCACGGTCATTTATAAGGTTTGCATCGGCTTGACCCGAAGTGTACAATTCGCTAGCAATGTTGCTGCATTGATTGCACTGTGCTCTGACGCTCGTCCAGCACCCATCAATCGTTGTATCGTAAATCGATCTTGATTCTCCGTTCGTTAAAATACAGACATGTTTCTCCAATTATTTATTATTCAAATTTATTATAGTAGTGAATTTTAATTCGTTTTTTCTGTAACTATTACTCCTTACACCATTTATTTGGTTTTATTTTAACAAATTATAATAAATCGCATCATTCAAATAAGTATAGTTTTTTTGTCTGACCGTAGGTTTAACGCAAACAATAGCCGTTTCAGGTGTTACGCCCGAGAGTGTACTTTTAATTGGTAACCGATTACCTAAAAGATTAATGGTAGAAAACGCTTGCTTAGTGGTGTGTTAATACTTGTAAACTATAATCTAGATTAATCGTTCGCTGACATAACCCTTTCGAGGGAAAATATTATTTTACATTAACACCCACAAACAAAACGTTTTAAGTTACCTATCTATACAGATAAATAAAATTGAAGTGTCTGTTTGTAATCTGTTTGTCAAAATGACAGCTTTTTACTAAATGCATATAGAATTATATACGGTAGGTACTTATAAGAAAAATACGATTTTTAAAATTTTTGTTTGTCTGTCTGTCTGTTTGTTCCGGCTAATCTCCAAAACGGCTGGACTGATTTTGACAGCACTTTCATTGGCAAATAGCTGGTGTTATAAGAAGTAACTTAAGCTACTTGTATCTTAGAAAAAGAATTAGGGCTCCGCTCAAAAAAATTAAAACGTAGTTAGGGACGCACCCGAGCGAAATGAGGTTAAGTCGCGCTGGTAACAAATATATTGAATAAACATTCACAGACATACTTCATCAAAAACCATGTTTGTAATAAATAGTCTTAAATATTTATTTTTATTATTTTCAGGAATTGAAAGAAAGCTTCAACTATGGGTTGTTCTGTCCACCGGTCAATGGCAAGGCCGGCAAGTTTCTGGACGAAGAGCGTCGTCTCGGAGACTACCCTTTTAATGGACCCGTTGGATATCTTGAGGTAAAAATAAAAATCAATAAAAATTAAAGTTTTTATTATTAACATTGTAATTTTGAAAATATTTATTGGGTTGACATAATTTTTTGCATTGAAATTTTGAGTTTACGTGTCGGAGAGTGACATAGACTCTCGCATCTCAAAATGATAGCTCGAAGGGATAATAATTAAAAAATATATATAATTGCTTCTTAATATATAAATGCCGATATTTAAGTAATTCCCAAGGTATTTTGTTTAGTGCCCAATACAATGCTTACCTTTAAAGGAGGCACTATACTAAATTTGAACAAAGATTACTTGTCTGCTCCCACGTAAACCATAAACTTTATGCTCATTTAAATTTCTAACGCTATTAATAATAAAACATTAGTCAGCGTACCGAAGTAACAAATACATTTACGATCTGCGACGACGACTAATTTTATTTTCAGAACCTATTATTTATTGGTATACTTAAAGTACTCGATGTCATTATATATATATATATATATAAACCATAAGTAAAAACCATAGTAACTTCTATTTGAATACACACTTAATTGTATTGATTACTTACTCGTATTATCACCTAGACCTAGACTGACCTTGACCCACTCCGTGACTCCACTATACCTATGTGTCTACGACTTAGGTTGAGGTTGCCTAATTGAACTATATTACTTTTTTTCTTTATTAGTAAATTAAAAGTTTTATATTTTTTTAATATATGTAGGTATATTAGAATAAAAAACCACTAAGGCTTTTGTAAATTCTACATTATGGGTATGGGTACTTATAATATTATTAGAGTATTACGTATTATGTGCTTAAACTGCAAATGGTAATATTATACGTGTAATTGTAATTATTCACTTTTTTAATAAGTATACTATTGAGCTACTATTTTAAATGGTAAAAGTATGTATGTATTTAGTTTGTTACGTCTTTGCGCTGAAACGGCTTGACGAATTTAGATAAAATTTAGTACAGATGATAGACTATGACCTAGAGTAACACAGAGCTACTATTAGATATACATCTAGGGACGCGTCCTAGCGAAGCAGATTGATTCGTCGATTTATCATAAAAACCACTCTTAGCTATAATGAAACAAACTTACTTTTTCAGTTAAAGTACAAACGGCGAGTTTACAAAATGTTGAAGCTGGACGAAAAGACTTTGAAAGCGCTGCACTCGCGGGCTAATTTGCGACGATTCCTCGAGCACGTGACACACGGACAGATAGATAAAATTACCAAGGCCTGCGCTAAAGGATTGGATCCAAACTTTCATTGTCAAGACACTGGCGGTAAGATTATAAAATGGATACTCTTTGACACTCTTAAAATTTTTTTAAATATTTATCTTTATCGAAACTAGGTTATCGATCAGAAAATATCTGTTTTATCATTTCATTTCACAACCAAAATTATCAAATAACCCTTATTATCTGTATCAAGTATAGATAACAATGAAATATCGAAATAAAGAAGATATTTTTATTATTATTGTTTTAGTAATTATTAAGTTCAAAAAACCTCATTCTCAACTCAATTAGCCATTGATAAGATAACAGTGCTAATTTCAAAGCATATGTACATACGAAATATGCGTTGCACCTGCAGTTCAAAACACTAGTCACGATTCGCAACTCGCTCCAATCTATAACCCATTATTCATTCATTCAGGATCAAATGACTTGTATACGTACAGGAGCTATTACGATCATTATGTAGTATGTACCCCATGTTTTATCTCCCATTGTTCTACCTCTACTTAGCACTAACTACTTGTCGCGTAATGCGCAAATTATGCATACTAATTTAGACTTTATATAAGAAATGTACAGCTCTATTTGGCGTGTACGTGGTTCAAATTTTTCAACTTCAATACCATTGTATTAATTTCTATTGTTATGCCATACTGTATCAATGTAGTGTGGATAATCAGAGATAAACACTCTGGCCTTGAAAACGACTGAAACTAATTGACTATTACACACCACACTTTTATGAACGTGTGTTATATTTCACGGCTCACGGAAATCTATGCACATAATATAATTCTGAGTCGAATCTGTACATTAAATATTTTTTGGAAAATCTTATTGAATTAGTCATTATTATCGATACAGAGGCCGAATCTATAGTTTTTAGAATTTTTGTCAGTCTGTCTGTGACTGCATCACGAAAAAACTACCGGACAGATTTTGATGTGGTATGACGATAGCTGGTTATCCGGGTCAACATATAGGATACTTTTTACTTCGGGAAAATATCTCATTTCTGAGATATCTATACTAAACGTTAACGTTAAAAACCCCGAGCCCAGCGACGGTGAGTCGCTAGTATTGAACATAAAAGAACATGTTAGAATAAAAGCATATTTAAATATTAAATGTATTATGAACTTTAAAATAATAAGATTCAGACTAAAAGTAAACTCTCAAAATCCTTTGCGATATAATATAAAGGGACTACACAAGAACACAAACTTTTTAACTACGCTTTTTCTTAGATGATGCATTCTGGGTTACGGTTCCCAAGCTATGAGTTTACCAGGCCGGACGTACATAATTAAAGGCAATAAATACAAACATTCCCTCAGTGCGGAAATCGTGACGTTATATTAACGTTGCAGTATCACCAGTGATTACGAAAGAACTAGTTCTAGTATATTTCAAAGACATTGAGAATTAATTTCTTATGTATAATTCAGAATTATCTAGGTTGCAATTACTATTCGTAATCATATGGTTCTTGTTATCATTATGGTGTAAATGTACTGTGAATGTTTCAATCAATAATTCGTTTTTGACACCATTTACGATATGAGAGAGTTAATATGAAATTGCTAAAATTGTTTTTCTTTAGCTCTTCGTAGAAAAGAGAATTTTTGCCCCGAGCTGGTTAATAAAACACCTGATTTTTCTAAAACAAATGTTGTAATAAGACTGAACTTTATTTCACATTTTTATGTGACGATATAAATCTTCTTATCTTCTGCATCTCTTCTATTTTAGTAAAATCATTTGTGACAAAATATTTTGTTATTTTAGAAACCCCACTAACAATCGCAGCCGGCCTAAAGTCACCTGGTAAAATATTGATTGCCCTTGTTAACGGTGGAGCATTACTCGATTATCGGACTAAAGATGGCAGTACGGCGATGCATAGAGCGGTCGAAAAAAATTCTTTAGAAGCTGTGAAAACTTTATTAGAACTCGGTGCGTCACCAAATTATAAGGATGGCAAAGGATTAACACCCTTATATCTCTCCGTGACAAACAAGACAGATCCCTTGTTGTGTGAAACGCTATTGCATGATCATGCGACTATTGGAGCTACTGATTTGCAGGGATGGCAAGAAGTACATCAGGTACGTAATGTTTTTACACAATGTATATTATTCTTACTTAATTACATAAAGTCAGGAAATAACAAAATCACCAATCTACGAGATTATTATAAGAAAAAGTGTATTTTTATTGTTCTTTTTTTTTGTTTACTTAAAATAATTTGTTGAACAAAATGTATTAATATAATATTTTGTAAACAAGTTTGTACAAAATAATGTGAATGATGAATATGATGGGTCTCTTAGAGCGTATAACACTGGGGCGGATAATCTCATAGGAATAGCGCGCCTAATTTTAAAATACGTTTTTAGTTACAGTTAACCCACATTATCCTACTGCTGGGCAAAGGCCTCCCCTTTCCAAGTTTCATCAACATTTCCAAGTTTTTACGCGAGAATAAACCAATTTCTATAGAATTTGTTCAGTTCATTCGGTCATCAAAACACGGTGCTGGTCAAAAAACTTCATTTAATATTAACATTCCAGGCATGTCGCAACGGGCTAGTCCAACATCTCGACCACTTATTATTCTATGGTGCGGACATGAACGGCCGCAATGCTTCAGGCAACACGCCCCTGCACGTATGCGCTGTCAACGCACAGGACTCATGCGCAAGGCAGCTGCTCTTTAGGGGCTGTGATAAGGAGTCATTGAACTTTGCTAATCAAACACCGTATCAGGTGAGTTGGTTAAAGAGATGTAATGTATGGTAACTTATGTAATAGTAGCCATTGAACAGTTCCAGGTTTCATTATCAGATCAGCTCGATGGCGTCTATATGTAATAGTTACAAAGTTTTATAGAGATACAAGGATTAGAAGAAGATTAAAATTGAATTGTATGATCATATAAATATACATATTTCAAATATCATTAATATTAAAATTTTTTTTTTTGCACTTTTAATGCTGTGCCTTTTCAAATTTTTGGATTATATTTAATTTTTCAGGTCGCAGTTATAGCTGGCAACTTAGAATTGGCTGAAGTGATAAAGAACTACAAATCGGAAGAAGTCGGTGAGTTTGAACCTTTTATTATGCATGGCTGTGGCTGCCGCTTTATAATATAAAATTATCTTTTATCGGATGGACTATGCATTTATATTTATTATCTGCGCCAAATCAGGTTATAATTTTTATGAAATAAATTCTCTATTTATAATGAATTTAATTTATTTCCAATTTCTTTGAGCCTTACTTTATAGCTTTGGCTTACTGTGTCGGTGCTTCAAGTGAGTTCTATGTTCTGTCGTTGCAACAAACTGTAACTTTTAAATTTCTTATTTGACGCAGAATACAATAAATTTTTAAATTACAGGTTATGAGCACGACGCTTTATATAGTATAGTGTGTAATTTTTATTTACATATCTTATATAGGATTGCATTATTGCATGAGACCATCCATCTATCTATTCAACAAATATTTCTATCATTGCTTACTATCATAATGGTGATGGTTGTATATACAATAAACCTAGCGAGGTGTTACACCTGTTGAAATATAAAGTAACCGAGTTATAAATTAGCCTAAGTATAATATATGTAATATGTATACAACTGTATTTTATTATGTTATCATTATGTATTATTATTAATGTATTATTTATAATTTATTTATTTTATAGCACGTTTATTTCCGTTGTGTTAATTCCACAGTATGGGAGGATTCGTTCGAATTGATTTTATCGCACGTTTTTTTTACTATTTTTGTTCGGTTGGTAACGAAACGATTGCAGTGCCGTTTCGGGGTCCGCCGCGGTACAATCCGAAGAGGAGATCGGGGGCGTGGGGCGGCTGGTGGACGGCGGGCGACCGCTCGTCCCTGGCCTCCTCCACCCGCATCCCCGCCGACCTGGACGCCATCTTGCGAAGACCACAGCTCTCCACCAACTCTCCGTGCAGTCTGGAGAGACCTTTCTCCTCGGCCTCATCAAGCATCAGCGACGCGAGCCACCCCAGCCACGAGGACGACGCCAGCATCCTAACAGGTATACCGCTTCGTCCACACCGACCCTACACTCGTGTGACGAACAACCATCACCATGCACCGACCATCCACCGTTGCATGTTCTGTGTTCATGTAAATAATAGATGTTTCACGGTCCGCTTGTTCGCTTCGTTCCTTTCGAATTTTTATAGGGTACCCTCTCTTTGGTAGGACTTTTGACCCTTGTGTGATTTCAATTATACATAAAATATGATTTTGATATTTTTATATTACGTTTAAATACTGAATATTAAAAATATAGAATGATAGGAAAAAAGCTAACAAAAAACAAAAACAAAGAAACATAAAGGCCGTGCCACACGGCGCAACTAATCCGCGAGCGCGGACTCCCAACAGATAAAAGCGCGGGCGACACCAGCGACATAATCTCAGACTCGAGCGGCGTGGGCACGTCCACGTCGGACACCACGTGCTCGCTGCAGCCGGCCACGGCCGTGTGCCTGCAGCCCTACGAGCCCGCCGCGCCCGGACACCTGCGCCTCGCTCAGGGTGACATCATCGAAGGTAACTCGCTGGATATGACATTTTTGCTATCGGAAAAATGGTCAAGTCTCTCGATTTAAGTTTTATTCGCCCATAGAGCTAGCCAGTTTGGTTTTTGTTTGGAGTTTAAAGAAGCCATGTTAATATTTGTATCAGTCTGGACAGTTAGTACGGATATATTTTTGAACACGCAAGTTGAAGAATAGAGGTAGTGTTAATCACATGCACGCCCAGATCGAATCAAATATTATGAACAATGCAAACTAACGTTAACTCCAAACAGGATTTGAACTTACTTCCCATAGTAGTAGGCATGAACGCTAATTAGTGCGCTAGAAGATTAGGAAATGATTAATTTTAAAACAATAGAGCTAAGTAATATTTAAAAAGGGTCATAAATTAAACATAAAAAACAAATATTTAGAGAATTTAAAAATACTTTCATTGCACTTACTAATTATGTGTATGTGAAATTTCGAGTGACTAACAATTTTAACAACGAATGAAATTATTTACTTACTTTACTTTAAGACACATATTCATTTAACAAATTGAAAACATTTAAATACACATGCTGGTATAGATACCATATTTTTTCTAACTAAAAATTTAATCTTTTCATTTAAAGATATGACATATTTTGTTGACGTGGAAATATACTTACCTATTATTATAAAGATTTAACTTAATATGACGAAAAATCATCCTAAGATTCTCTCTCTCTCTCTTTCTTCTACCAATACACAAACAATATAAAATAACGTACACATATTTAGTTTCCTTCTCCCTCTTTGACAAATAACATACAACAATGCACAAATAAGTAATACCAACACACGTAGTGACGGGCGCGACGGACGACGGGCTGCTGGAGGGCTCGCTGCGCGGCGCCAGCGGGCTGTTCCCCGCGCACTGCGTGCAGGAGGTGCGGCTGCGGCAAAACGCACATTTGCATCAGGTCAGTGTGCAGATACCTTTATATTACTATTATTTTTATTATATACTAGCATTGCCCGCGGCTCCGCCCGCGTTTAGATGATCAAAAATTAAATTCTAGGTTTTACACATTAGTATACTTTTACATACACCACTTTCATTGCGCACTGTAGGTATGATTGGTAAATAATGGCAGTGATTGACAATGCCACAAAAGTTCCTCCGTTAATCTCATAGTTGATTTAGTAATATTGCACTTTTTGTTTTAGCAATAACATTTATGTACGTCTATACTTCTGTTTTGTTTATTTGTTTGTTTAGTTTTGGGCGATAAGCTCTCAAACTACGGAATTAATTTTAATATTTTTTCTAATAGACGGCTATTGATTAATTTAATATTTAGCTGAGTATATAAATTACTTAAAGGTAACTTTTCTTAATGTTAATTTGTCGCGAAAAAGGGATTGGTTAGCGCTGGTTAGTAATATTTTCCAAAACGCTTTTAAAAGAAAGTGTAATAAGTAAATAATTCTAAGCAAATACTTTTTATTATTTCATATGGCTCGGCTAATGTGATTAAAGTCGTAAGCATTTTATTGTGTCCTTTAAGATCTTCTTCAAAGAAATGGTGTCCAAAAAAAAAAAAACTAAAAAAGTGGAGATATAACAGTTCCTAAAATACATTTTCATAGTTTTGGAGATATGGGATATTTTTAGTTACCCGCTTTGTCAGTTTAACAGCCATAATCTTGTTTTCAATAAAATGTTATAAAAAATTATGAATCGAACTTATTGTTACAGTTGATAAAATGAGTCGATATTGCGGAAACGTAAATATTATTTGTATTTATTGTAGTGCTAACCTAATAAAACACGTAAGTAAGGAAAACAACACAGTATTTTGCTATACGAAACCTATAATGCGCGAGTTGGAGTTGCCCAATTTTTACATTAAAAGATTAAAAAATATTAACATTATTTACTAAAAAATAAAAATTTACAAATATTTTTCTTTGAAAATTGTTTCGGCCAACAAAATATTACTAATATGTTACTAATTTATAAAGCTTGTTTTTTTTTTTAATTTAATGAACATTTGAAAACGGGCGGGGCCGCGGGTAATTTAGTAGTAATTCTAATGTAGTCATCGAAAGGTCATATCTGTACATTTTTTTTTGATTAAAACTACGTATTTTAAAAACACATAGCGACATCTATTGTCAAATATCTAAATAACACAAATAAATTTTCATTTAAACAACTATTTTAATGAATAAAATAGCGCTATTGATATTTCTTTTAAGATAAGCTTTTTTTAATAGTTTTAACATATATAAGTTACCTTGCTAAAATGTTAATAGTACCATCGTGCTTTTATTTTAACCAGTTTTTGTTTTTTTTTTCTCAGAAATAAAAGACTATCCTTTACTGCCTGCTATCACCATACCAAATTTCATCAAAATCCCTCCAGTGGTTTTTCTGTGATGCGATGCGACGTGATGTGGTCACATACAGACAAACAGACAAACATTCTAAAAACTATAGATTCGGCCTCTATATCGCTAATAATGAATATTTCAATAAGATTTTTCGAAAAATATTGAATTTACGGATTTGGCTCCGTTACAATTTGATTATATGTGTAGTTACTAATTTATAATGCCAAAAAGTTTGCTTTATTGAAAATTTGAACACGGGCGGGGCTATGGGTAATTTAGTAGCAATTCTAATAAAATTGTAGAAAGGTCATATCTGTACATTCACATTTTTGGAATTAAAACTACGTATTTTAAAAACACATGGCGACATCTATTGTCGAATAGGTACCTAAATAACACATAAGTATATATTAATTAAAATAACTATTTTAATGGATAAAATAGCGCTATTGATAATTTGATTTTCAAGATAAACTACTTTTAATAGTTTTTACCATATTTAGTAAGTTACCTTGCTAAACTGTTTACAGATAGTATCATCGTGGTTTGTTCCAACCAGTTTTTGTATTTTTTCTCAGAAATTAGATATTTTCCAGCGGTAAAAAGTATCCTATATGTTGACCCGGATCACCAGCTATCGTCATACCAAATTTCATCAAAATCCCTCCAGTGGTTTTTCTGTGATGCGGTAACAGACAGACAGACAGACAGACAGACAGACAGACAGACAGACAAAAATTTTAAAAACTATAGATTCGGCCTCTGCATCGATAATAATGTCTATTTCAATAAGATTTTCCCAAAAATATTTGATGTACAGATTCGGCTTAGTTAGAATTTTATAATATGTATAGATTACGCTATTTCATAATTATTATACCTTAAAGATACTAAGTTAAGTACAGTGTGAAAGGTGGATAAATTCATTTTGAGGAGTAAACTTAAGACTACATACGAATTCCTTGCCCCCATTCTATGCTTAATGCCGCTATTTGACACACAACCTATACTAATATTATAAAGAAGCAGTTTGTTTGTTTGAACGCGCTAATCTCAGGAACTACTTATCCGATTTGAAAATTCTTTTTGTATTAGATAGACCGTTTATATGTATAGGCATAGGCAGTAATCATAAATGTCAACAAATCGGGCAGAATTCCATAAATTATTGTAAAGGGAAGGGAAAGAATAGTTTTTTTTTTTATTATTTTGAACGCGGGTGAAGCCGCGAGTTCTGCTAGTGTACTATAATTTAGTTGTTATAACTTTATAATAATTACACCAATATAAGCAGAATTTTTATATTTACAGGTACTATCATCAGGACCTATCCACCACTCAAGGGTGACCGGTAGGCGAGAAATGGCTCTCAGCAAAACTTATAGCGCAACCGCGCCTAGGATAAAGAAGACGTGAGTAAATATTATAATTTTACTAGTGACCATCTCTCACTTCGCTCAAGACCTAACTATAGTCTAGCAGTACTTATGGAACCAGGATAAAATGTTCCATCTCATTCTCCGGCTCATCACCTCTTATTTTGTTGTAAATCAATCAGCACTACATGAAGGGCGCACCTATAGATACGTTATACTATCTACATATTATTTATATAACGGAACGATAACTTTTTTTATTTACATATGCTTTATGTTAACTGCCTCAAGTATAACTAATATCGAACTAAGCACTCTAGTGCACTAACCCTCTCCACACAACCTATATGTTTATTTTCACGTAACAATACCTTTATCTCCCAAACAAATCTTTCATACACTATAAGCAAACATTGTATAGGTTTGTAAACAAAATCTGGTTCTTCCAACTGTACTATGGAATTAGTATCAATGTGCCTTTCAAAGCAAGTGTATAAACGCGTTTTGACTAGCAATGCTTTTGGATTTAAGTCGATATGTTACACAAGAGTTTTTCAAAAATTGCTTACAAAAAGCGGAAGGTATTTTGTCCATTATATCAATTGTACCTATTATTTTTTTAATTTTTCTTATTAGATTTACCCTTTGAATTGAATTGTATTTTACATAAACTTCTAATAATAGCTTACCCTTGCTTCTCTGGGGATGTCCCTACTCCCTAAGGTACCTAAGAGCAACCTACGTGTCACTCCATAGTCTATATTTTTGTATTTAACTTCGTACTTTGTGCAGCCGTGAAGGCGTAACAAACATACAGACACACATACAAACTTTCGAATTTATAATAGTAGTTAATTGAAAAAAAATAATTAAAATAGGTATTCATGGGGACTGCCGACAGAAGTGATAACTTATAACTTTGAGATAACTGAGTTTTTCTTATTTTTAAATTAATTATCCTATGAAATATGAATAATTAAAAAAACATGATTTGTAAATTGAAATTATTATTATTAGTTTGGTTTTCGCATCCATCGGCACACCCAGCAATAATTACATTTGGATATAGTTTATTTATTCATCGAAATTCGAAACATATCAGTCTGCGCCAGATTGTGTCAACACGTCACATGTGACACGTAGCCTGTCAGTGACGCGAACCCATAAGTTTTGCCATTACCAAAAATCACTAAACACGGCTAAGGTAGTTCACTTCAAAAATAATGATTTTAAAAAGTAGCACACAATTCCAGTTACGGCAACATGGAGACGCGCACGGTGGTGCTGCACCGCGCGCGCCGCGGGTTCGGGTTCGTGCTGCGCGGCGCCAAGGCGTCGTCGCCGCTGATGGAGCTGCGGCCCAGCGAGCGCTGCCCCGCGCTGCAGTACCTGGACGACGTGGACGCGGGCGGCGTGGCCGACCGCGCCGGCCTGCGCAAGGGGGACTTCTTAGTCGCTGTGAGCACTTTTTTATATTTTTTTTTTAAATAAATATATAATATGTTGGGACATTAACACACAGTACCATCTAGTTCCCTAGTGAGCTACGTAGCTTGTGTTATGGATACCAGATAGTTGATACATTACACATATAACTTTAAATATATACATATTATAAATATAAACACCCATGACTGGAGTACAAACATTCGTGCTCATCACACAAATAATGCCTCCAGCGGGATTCGACCCCGCGACCGCTGGCACAGCAAGTAGAGTCACTACAGACTGAGCCAAGCGTGTAGCATATTATTTATTACCACTATAAAAATATTACAATATTACGTTTTAAATAAACTGTCTTTTCGGATTTATTTCGCGGATTTATTTTGTTCTTTGGTTCCCGACGATTTGAATGTTTTACAGCAATCATGGTCACGGGATAAATTAGATTTTAGGACGTCTTATAAGTAGTTATAACAGATAGTATCCATCCACAAAACTACACAATAATTGGAAGAAATAGTGAAATATCTTTGTTTTTCAGTTAGTAAATTCCCGTTTCCATTAGTAAGTTAGTCAAAAATCAAAAAGATAATTTTATTTAAATTTTAACGGAAATACTATCAAGGGTTATTACAGAATACCAATTTCCATGCCATCTCGTGGCAAATTACAGTACTCGTCAACCTTAAAACTGTTCCCGAACTGTCATATAAAATTAAGTATGACAATCGGGTGTGTCTTACCCGAGTCCCACCACACACTCCACAGCGATTCTCTAGACAACTTTGATAAACAACCAAAAAATAAATAGTTTCAAATGTTATCAATATTTTATATGCACAGTATACAGAAAAAAAAAATTGGAATTTATATCGCCTTTAATGTGCTTCATTCGAGATGTGAAATGTAAATTTTCTATTGTATTTATGTCGACCTGTTAACAATGAACTGAAAATACATTTAATAAAACAAGTCTTATTTGAATTTTACAAAGGAAATACGTCGCATTGTAAACAAAATAGCATTCGTAAACAAAGTAAGGAAATTGGAAAAACAAAGCATTTTTGACAACCACTTTTCATAACAAATTTTTACACAAATATACTCATACTGAAATTGTCTTATTTGATTAAACGAAGAAAGATAACTGTAATGCTTTCCATTTCTCTAAGAACACTTTGTGGTTATTATAAATTATAAGTTTTTAAATTGCACACGCGACTCCGCTTCTGAAACGTGCAAAGTTTCAGGTTTGTAAAATTAATGTAACTAGGATCAGACCTCATTTTACTCAAAACTACTAAGTACTGAAATAAAATATAGCTGAAATAATTTCCCAAACATTAATAAACAAAGTTAATGTATCTATGCAATATATCTAATGTCCCATTTCGCGCGACAGCCTTCAATCAAAAAAAAAACAAACCCATATTTACATAGGACTACTATTATATGTATATACGAAAATTTGATTATATGTGCATGTTTGTTGCTTCTTCACGTTATAACGGACGGATTTGAATGATATTTAATACACAGGTAACTAAGAATTGAAGTAACGCATAGGCTACTGTTAGACAAATAGGATTTACCCGAGCAAAGCAAGATAAGGCGCTAGTTTCACTTAACCAATATACTGTTTGGTGCGACAGATCAACGGCGAGGACGTGTCGGCGGCGTCGCACGAGCACGTGGTGGAGCTCATCCGCAGGTCCGGCGCGCTCGTCTCCATGACCGTCGTGTCCCTGAACGGCCATGGTTAGTATTTTCAAAATACTAAGAATCTTCTGTATGTTTTTTTTTAATTCATTTTAATTATATATGTACTTCCCCTTATTTGAAGTCAATCAAAAATACATGTAATACTGATTTACGCACCAGAAAGACAAACATGACTTATGTTATAGGTAAATTACCTTAAAGCATGCAATCACGTTGATAATTACTGCAAGAAGTAAGGGCAAACTAATGCCCACTAACTAACACACTTTTATATGCATAATATTAATAAAAACTACTTATATTCTATTCTATTCGTTTTCTAACCAAGTTAACCGATTCAAAGTTATCGCGAGTGGCGCTAAAACAAATGTTTTTAGGACTAATGGGAACAAGATAGCAAAGCGTACATACTGCGCATGCACAATCGCATAATTTATTAATTTAAATCTCGTCAACTATTATAAATTAAAAAGGTTCCACATATTGTGCTATGTATATTACAAAACAAACCCTCGTGGTGGTTCCAGCGCTGGCGGAGAGCGCGTGCAGCGTGCCGGCCAGCAAGTCGCACTCGCAGCTGTCGAGCTCGGGCCGGCCCTACGCCGCCACGCTGCCGCGCAAGGCCGCCGGCGGTGAGTCCCTACTTACATCACATTGGATAGGCATTAATACTTACTATTAATTGATTAAAGGGTTTTGTAGGGTATCATAATATTTCAGCCCTTATAACGTATCAATGCTGAACACGGCCTCCGTTAAGTTTGGTAACAAAGTGAAAGGAACTTGACCACTAACTGAAACAGTTAAAATATCGTGACCAAACCTAAATGTCTGAGCGAACCTAACTAGTTTTATAAAGATGTGAGGATTTCGCAAAATTTGACCAGCTTGAACTTTGCCACGTTTGCCCAAAAAAATATGGCTAAATTATTGTTTATAACATAAAAATGTTCATATAACTACATATTAATGTATATAACCTTCGCAGGCCGCAGCCCGGCGCCGGCGCCGCCGCGCCGCGACCCGCGCACCACGCTGAGCGTGGGCCGCGCCAGGGCCAAGTCCATGGTGGCCGGCCTGGGTGAGTGACCTTGCTGCTGACTTACTTAATTACTTTAATTATTGGATACTATATAGGGATTCATTTTGAAATTCCTTTATTTCTATATAGAAATTATTTAGGATTTAATTTACGTTTATGGCAAGATAAAAAAGCATAAGGGAAGAGGTTAAAGTCGTATAAACTTAGTCTATAACCATGAGAAGTGCATAGGCGTAAAGTTTCATAAAGGAATCCAGGGGAAGAGAAGTTAAACAAATATTTTTTAAAACTCGTGCTTATATTTTTTATTCATAACAAATACTTAAGCCCGTCAATAACTTATAAACAAATCTTCAAACTTCTTCAAACTTTTAAAAAAATCGGTTGACAAACAAGAGAAAAAGTAACTAAACTGTATTGTCTTTGCCTATTTATATATAGACATATTGCGGCTTTCGCAAATAATAAACAGATTAACAATTCAAATTAATGAAATTATCCTAATCATTCAATTAAATATTTTTTTTTAGAAAATGGAGGTGAAAAAGAAGAGAGCTGTGAGCCTTTGAGCGTAGCCGGCAAGTCCTCATCCGCTGAGTCCGTACAGTTACACGGAGGCAGCAACAGTGAGTATTGTCAATAGTTTGTAAGAATCTCATCCTATGCTGAATTTCAACCAAATCTGTTAAGTCGTTTCAGTGTGAAAAAGTAGTAATCAAATACGCAAACTTTGATATTTGTAATCGTAGTCAGATTTCACTTGAAGACAAATTACGCTTAGCTTAGAAGAAAATTCGTTTATAATTCTTATTATTAAAATCTAAAGTGGGCTGTGGATTGTTATGTAGTGTGTGCACTAAATAATATGTATATAATATAACATAAGTAGCTATATAACATTGCGGCTGTGGTCTCGCAGGCAACACGCCGGTGTCGGGCACGCCGCTGGCGCCGCGCACGGCCTCCATCCGCGCGCGCCCCGCCTCCGGCCGCATCACCGCCGCCGAGCTCGAGGAGCTGTTCCAGCGGCAGGCAGACGCCGACCACTCGTACGTATACTGCACTCAAATATTTAAAAACACATAAATCATTTTTATTTTTATCGATATACACTAATAATTGTTATATTTAACCGGGCTAAATAAACGAACACATGCAAGTTGATTAATCACAGTTTTATTCCACTTTACCATAGAATATATCCTACTCTCTGACATACAAAAACATAGACAATAACCCCTTATGACTTAAAAATCAAGATTACAACACTAATCTTTTCATATACTAAACATCCGAATCTATCCAGTCATTTCAATCTGAGAGAGTAACTAACATAAACATATTGCAATTATAATAGTAATATTATATAAATGTATAATTGTGACCACACAGCGGCGGCGCAATGATGACGCGCTCCGCGTTCCTAGAGGGCGGCGCGTCCCCGCCCGCGTCGCCGCGCGCGCGCGTCTACGCCTCCGTCGCCGACATGAAGCGCAACAAGACCAAGGTATTCATTACCCTTTATTTATTTACTTTACGAGAAAATATTTGAAATACTGTAAATCTGACTGATGTTTTATACTACAAGATATTTTTAATATATCTTAAGTCGTACTTTTCTCAGTAATACATTTTAAATTTTAATATATCATTCACAGTATTAATAATACATTTTTTTTTCTAAATATATTTTATTACTATTTAAATAGTGTTTTTTTTTTTAATTTTATATTTATTTTGTTTATTCAATCAATTATAAATAAAAATCGTTTGTTATTACTATAAATTGGAAATAAATGTATATATTAGCAATATTTTATAAATGTATTAAACAATATGCGTCGTACACAGCTGTTCAGCAAAGGCAGCGGCGTGCTGCGGCGCGAGTTCCACTCCACGCCGGACCTGGCGGCGGCGCTGGCGGCGCGGCCGCCGCGCACGCGCTCCAGCGAGGACGTGCACGGTGCGTGCACACATACATATTACATTGTATCGAGATTTTATTAAATAATTGGTTACTAGACGTGTGTAGCTCTTTAGTGAAACGACTCAGTGTTACGAAACATCAATGTGATCCGAATGATTCGGAACATTCATGTCAGTACAAGTGTTTCATTTGGAACTCTCTCATTTATAGTCTGTAGTCACCGTTGGCGTTCGGACAGTTTCGATCGCGCGATGCGATGCCGATTAATGCCGATTACTTCCCGATCCAACGCTGGCACGTGCGGACCGCAAACCAAAACAAAGTATAAACAGGTTTTGTCTTGTTTTGTGTTTTGATTGCGCTGGTGCATTTGAGACATTTAGATTTTTGAGAAATTTGATTCTCGCAAAACTTCTGTAGACTAATGTGAATAGTGCGAATAATTAGGTACTTAAATTATATTATTAGAATATTATACTCATTAGAATATATATACTTATTGGAATAATAGCACAATAATTTTGTTTTAGCTGTCAGTCCTAAGCCTGTTAAAGTATGAAGGAAAATCGATTTTATTATTGATTGGGTCATTTTGAACCTAAAACATTATTCTATTAATCTAGTGTTCCAAATGTTCCAAATGAAACATCACTGATCCGGAACTTAGCACTGTTCCAGATGCGATTGTTCCAATCTGGCTAAAGATACATTTTTGCCACGTCTATTGGTTACAGCGAAGCTAATGAAAGCATGTTAAAAACTAATTAGAATTCCTACTATATTGTACACTAGCGACTTACCTGCTGTTTGCTCGAGTGCGTCTTTAACGTAAGCTAAGCGTGCCTAACAGTAGCCTAGTCTAGGTCAGAATCATATATAGTTTGTAATGATTGTAAATAATAAATTCAAAACTATCTGTGAAATTTTTCATGCAAAATCAAATCCAGTTGTTTTAGCGTAAAAGAGTAACAAATATATGAATATACATACATATTTTAACATTTATATGAGCCTGACCAATAAAAATAGTTGAGCGATTTGAATGAAGTCCCTTTCGCTGTTTGCCTTTGGCTCATAAAAATTGTCACATATACCCATAAC